>JTDE01000811.1:123606-148184 GCA_014338405.1 Paragonimus skrjabini miyazakii
CCCATGTGTTTTTGGTCCGTATGGACCATGTCGACTCTTGAGCATACTGATCTGATCTCGTGTCACAAGCTTCGTTGGCTTGATCACATTCTACGGATGTCACACCGTGCCTTGTTTCCAAGTGGTGATTTAGGCTGGAGGCAACAGCTTGGTAGCCAGTGTGTGACTCAGTTTCGAGGTCTGATAAAACTCACACTGAGGGTTGTTTCAGCACGGTGTTCCCAATTTGGGTTTGAGGGGCAATGCACACGCATGGTTGACTGCGCTGTCTGTTGTAGTGAAGAAAAGAAGTACGTGGTGCACGTGTTGTGAGTGTGTGCGCCCGTGCAGGCTCTGTTTTCTCTGCCTTATATAACGCCTCGTTTGTCTTCCCGTATTGTGACATTTTTGCCAATTCTTGCGATTACATATACAGATATACCCCGTTGTCTTCAGTGTATAATCACATGAACCTGGCGTGGTTTACTCTAAGTTTTGGCTGTGACCAACAATATGTGGGACAGAGTTTACTACATGACTAGTTTCCGGCCGAGGCTGATCACTTCGAACTTATTACCAAAGAGCAGAACGGCTTCTGTTAGACGTGTTCTTGTGTTACGAATCCCTTGATTGCTTCTGACTTGTGGACGAAAGCTGCCGATACAAGGTTGGTGACTAATGTGGTTTATTTCGATTTCCACAAAATCGATGACAGGGTTGGATATCCCTTCTTGCTACGGAAAGTATAATTATTGCGGCGAAAAGTCATTCGATAAGACAAGACTTTTATTGTCCAACTCGAATTTTCCCACGCCCCTCCAATTCAGCAGGCGGAATACCAGCCCACAACGCAACGAGGTTTCCACTTAAACGTAGTGTGCACCTCTACCTGGGTCCGTGTGTTAAACTAACAACTTCTGCCGTCCATTCTTGCCCGTTGGTCCGATTCGGTTAAGTGATGACTTGTTCGGTCGTTGATGTTCGCAACCCATCGACTACGGGCTTTTACCACATCTCACCACCGCGTCCAGATATTGCACTGTGTTGGAAAAATCGCGTCTCCGACTTGGCTACCCATCACATAATGGTTGCGATTAGTGCTTGCTCACAGGGCCCGAGGATTAGCTAAATAAATGTAGGTTCAATGTCAACGTGAATGAACAGATGTCAGAGTGGCTATCTCCCAACAGCAGCGATCTGCAAGGATCCACCTTAGGACTCAGTTTATTCATTCGTTTCCTTCTTGAGCTAGCAGGCATAGTCAAACGACTGATGTTGCTCTATGCCAACGACAAAACTCTGGCGAGTTCTACAGCGCCTGGAAGATGCAAACCCTACAGAACCAATAGCCCATCGAAAACATCACTCAATATCAATAAGTAAAAAGCACGCAGACTCACCATCAAAATTGTGTCCTCTACTACCTTGGCAACGCAAAGGTACTCGTATCAATTGGGAATGAGACCTAGGGATCACAGTGACAAACAGTTTGAGTCTGCCTACAGCTTATGGAGCCATGGCTAGAAAAGCTCAGATAAACCTGAATCTCGTAGGAAGAATTTGTGGAACCTTCCACCCTGAAGTGTTTCCCATCATGTTCGCCTCCACAATCAATTCACACACAATAACAAACATACAGGTCTATCTTCCTTAGGAAAAATATGGCATTTATTGAGTTTGAAGACGGGACACTAGAAAAAGCATGCGGCTCTGGAAAATGCTCTATCCAGAAAGACTGACAGAATTAGGTGAATTTCCAGTGAATTATGCATACATAATTATTATCCACAAAATACTCTACGCCTCGGGTCATCCACTGGCACAGCTCCTCTGATTAAACAGTGAAAGTTCACAGGGTAACCCGCAGAAATTGAGTGATGGAATAGGTAGGTCACTTTGTGGACAGAACTGTTCCACAATTAAGATCTGTTCACACTTAAATGCACTGTCCAATTCTGTAGTCACGGCCGACTCGGTTGAGAGTTCTGAAACATTACTCGATTGGCACATAAGTGAGAGACAACCTGTAATACAAGTTTCCTAACCGTCATTCTAGCCCAGTCCTACAGGTCACTTAATCAGCATATGTGACGGAATGTTGTTTAAGTGTTCGTTGCTGATATGACTGCAGCCAGCAGCTTCATTTAAATATTTTCTTCATTTATTTCTATTCACATATTTTGCACTTATAAACCGTCCAACAATGTTCCACTAACCAACAGAGATACGAGGTTCACAAGCCAAGATAGTTCTCCCTCCTGTAGCAACCTATTAACCTATACAAACAACTCTACAGGAGCGAGTATGAGTTTGTGATTGTAAATTCGAAAGTGAATACGTAGGATTCAACCTGACGAACACGTTGGATAAAAAAATTACCATCAGATAGACAAAAGAAGTAGATGAAAGCTTAAATAATTGTGAGAACAATTGACCAAAAATAGGCTCATCTCAGAAGAGGATACAATAATACAAGCTAGTAAAAAAGCAAACAGACGACAGTACACAAATCAAAAGAAAAAAATCTGGAAAGCATGGGCGATTCGCATTATACACAAGGTGAGTTCGTGGAGTGACGTAACAAAACATGTGAAAACGATCAAAGTTGTGATTTAGGTTACCAAAAGCTATACAGATTGCTTGCTGTTGTGTACCGAAAACATAAATGCCAGACTGTGAAATACAGGCCTGTCAAGACAAAGCTACATCATCGTAAGTGGAACCGTCGATCCCCTCAGACCCTCTGAATATTGTAGGTGATCCATCAGGATGATGTTGTTGACCTCTAGTTGAATCGAGGCTACTCAGTAGTGCATGCATATCAACGTGTGTGTCGGTGGGTGAACTCGCTGAACTTCCGGTGACCGGTAGGCGTTGAGAAGAGAAACCGCTTATGTCCAACACACTCGCATGACGTTGGGTGGACGACGCAGCGCATTGATGGAGAGACGGGAGAGAATTGTCTTCCGTTGAACGTTCCATCACTGGGGTCATCGGGCCATAGGAATCCGCACTGTTTGCGATCAGTGGTCGAATGGATACTCGCAGTGTAGAGAGTTGAACCGGGGTTGAATCGGAACTGAGAATACAGGGATGGCCGCACCAGAGCGGGAAGACAAAACAGGACCGCGCGGTCGATTCGCATGCAGATCAACCTGAGAAAAAATAGAAATTGTTAGTTTCCTAGAGTTTAACGTTGGAAAGTCGAACGAGAGAAGTATGCAATAATAGTACTAAAGGCGATCTTTAACTGACATTCGAGCACCGCGGGTTATCAAAGTCTTTCAGCCAAATGAAAAGGTGAATTGTACTTTTACTGTGTTTGTCGTACGCGCCCTGCTCCCAAGTTTCATTTGGTGAATATTATGGAAGGATACGTCCAATCGTCTCATCATACGGTCGAATCTGTATGACAGTGCTTCGGTTTTGACTACGGGCAAGCAAAATCCGACAAACAATTCCATCCAAGAAAGTATAAAATACAAAAAAAATACGCAGAGAACTACATACTGCAGTATTAGATGTATGTTTATACATAATTTATACCTAACAGCTTATCTCATGCAACACAAGTAAAAAAGAGTTTAATGTTGGTTCATCGATAAGCGCTTCTATTACTATCTTTGAGATGTGCATAATCCGAACAAACTCCATCAACACATACGTTCGACGCTGCATGCTGAAAATAGCCTGGGCAGGCAAAAATTCTGATATACATAACACCCTATCGGCTGCGCTGATGATGTTCAGTATCTTCGCCGACCAAATTTGGTAGAAAATATCAATCCTCAAGCCTGTCGACAGTTGAGTGAATGAGTAGTCGAGGTGCCACGCTGTTTGTCAACTGAACCAGCTGACTAACAAGTACACAGTCAACCATATGCATTGGTTTACAATGGTGTGCGTTACACAGCATACTGCCGTACCACGTGTAATCAACCAGCGGCCAGTGTGCTTAGAAGGCGCTGAAGCAAATAGAAATTCACTACTCTGTATGCGCGGGTGATACATACTTAGCAGACCACGGTGCTACTACAGTGGGTTGGTTTAACAGCTTTCGATGATAACTAGTGGCGGGTTTTGAAACTGACAGACCGAAAGGGCGATGGGAATGTGAAACATACGATAAATTATGAGGGCCATTCAGCTTATAATAGCCTTTAGTGAGCCATAGTTCGGTGTACATTGGCCTTCAAACCCAAATTGGGAACACCGTGCTGAAGCAACCCTCAGTGTGAGTTTCATCAGACCCCAAAACTGAGTCACACACTGGCTACCAAGCTGTTGCCTCCAGCCTAAATCACCACTTGGAAACAAGGCACGGTGTGACATCCGTAGAATGTGATCAAGCCAACGAAGCTTGTGACACGAGATCAGATCAGTATGCTCAAGAGTCGACATGGTCCATACGGACCAAAAACACATGGGCGAACTTTGTCATTCCCGACACGGTGTTCCCACCACTTGGCACCGGTGGTCGAAAACGGGTACTTTGTGAACATCCCCCGTGTGGATGGACCAGGTTCCGCAGCAGTATAATAGAACCGCCTTCACAGAAAGACTGAGATCATGTTAACACCACAGACGACGTAAGTTGGCAAACGCCATCCGAGCGTTGGTTGTGCGACTTTTCATCTCATCAAACATTCCACTAGCGCTGATACAGCTCTCGAAGTGCTTAAACTTCTCAACTACTTCCTGTGGTCAACCATCAACGGTGAGAGTAGACGCAGAGCCCTATCGATCTTGTAACATCACGTTGCAATTAGAAGATGCAAAAACTATACTATATCATACCAAAATGTCAGATGATCAGATTAGAGTAATGTTGTCTGCATTCTCAATGTCTCGTTGTCGAATGCCTGAAAGCAGTCCTATACCATCATGTTCGCAGTCTGTCTGGTCACACTCTGGGATCTTGTCTACTGCAAAGTGGACTAGGAAGGCGGTTGGACAACTCTGTCCCACCCGACTTGAAGTGTTGAAGGTCGGCGATACGCTGGCATGAGCCATAATCTGGCTCGAGGTCGGACAGTGAACTGATGCAAGGATGCTCCAGTGCTTCTCATGCACAATTTTCCTCGATAGCCAGTCCCAGAGTGTAGCTGTCCACTTGTTTCAAAGGCTTCTTCGAGGTCCGAAGAAAAAAAAAGTTGGTTTTCCATATAAATATCGGATATCACGCGTGTGAAGTTGTGATCAGTGCAGTCATATCCAGGGTGTAGCTCAGCTTACTCTTCACGGATGTATTGTTCGCGCGTTCCACCAAGTCTACGAATTACAGTGGCTGCGAGCAACCCCAACGCAGTAGGGATAAAACTGATACCACCGTGATTTGAACACACGAGCCTTTTCCGAAATTGGGGACGACAATAGCCAAACCCCAGTTATTTGGACCAACTTCACAGATCCAGAGTTTCTGGAATGCAGCCGTCATTTGTTTGACTGTGACTGGACCTTCATCTAAGAAAAAGGGCAGGAGGGGGTTTGTTTAAGTCGGGTAACTTGTCATGTTCCAGGAACTCGATGGCGAATGGGACAACTGTTTCCGAGAGCTGAAAAGTGTCAGTGGACCAACTGAATTGAATGAACAAACCGGGAGTGCAAATATTCCAACTCTCGGTGGAATACTTCAACGCGATGGGAAGTACGTCCAAAAGTCCACAGCGATCGGATCGCGGACAATACGGGCGGCTGGACGAGCCGTCTGACGCTGGGGACTCAGAATGCTGAGATTCTGATAGGTAATGTCAGTCTACGCCAAGTAATATTAGTGACTGACAACGTGAGATAAACGATAGTCGATGCCGATCCGTTACGTCGACTGAAGGCATACGTAGACCTGGAGAAGAACGAGTTGCGTGTTACTGGTGATATCTTGAAGTTGCATAGCGAAGAGGCCAAGGAGCAGTGCCGACTGGGCAGCGTCTGTGCGAAAATGCCCGTTCCCGTCCATCAAGTAGTGCGTTAATGAGTTTACTAACTCATTTCCTAACGCGGATGATCAGTGCGGATTCTGTACATAGATAGAAAACTCGATCGACTTACAATCAGGCGCAGAATGCAGATCAGTATATCGGAGAATACCATTCAAGTTGTTTGCAGAAGTGGAGAGGCAGTTAAAAGAGATGCTGGAGAAAGGAATAATTCAACGGACAAGCAACCCATTTTCGTCACTTATGTTGACTAGAAAATCGGGTGGAACCTACCGATTGTGTATCGATTTCAGGGAGCTGAACCGAATAACAACCAAAGACGCGTTTTCCATGCCCCAAATGGAGGAAATCGTTGCATACTTTCACGAAACTAAAGTAATATCTCTCATAGACCTGCGTTCCGGTTACTGGCAATTACCAATGTCACTGAAGGACAGAGCAAGACCGACTTGCGTGAACGGACAGCAGTACGAATTCCCTAGGATGCCGTTCGACCTATTCAACGCTCTAGCTACCTTCAAGCGTCTCTCACTTCGCATTCTGGAGGATCAGTAAGGAGTAACCATATATGGAGACGATATCGTTATATTCTCCAATACGACGTCGGAACATGCAGAAACACTACGAGCAATGTTACAGTGAATCGACTTAACCGGCCTAAAATGAAGTAGTAAGAAATTTCAAATAGGCCGCAGTTCAATCGTCTGCTTAGGACACACGGTTGATAATGGGAAAATCCAACCAGTGTCAGAGAAGTTGACAGTCACCAAGAACTTCCCAACACCAAAGTCGAGGTAGCAACTGAGTTGTTCCCTCGGAATGGTCGGTTACGATTCAAAATTTACGCCGGAGTTCTCTCAGAAAACATATCCACTCTTCCAACTCCTTACGAAGGAAAAAATTATTTGGACTGAAAAATTGGGGGTGGCGTTCAACCAACTCAAACAGGAAGCTGGCAACGTTCGACGGTGCTTGACGATCCCGAAACCGACTGAGTCATTCACAGTGTCATTTGATGCAAGTGATATCGGAATCGAGACAGTTCTTTCACAACCGTCAGAAACAATTGAATTCGCCAGTCGAGTACTGGCGGAAGCAGAGAGAAAGAACTCTATCACGGATAAAGAATGCTTAGTTATCGTCTGGGAGCTAGAGAAGTGGAGGACCTACCTGATAGCGACCGCCCTCCATGTTGAGACGGACCACAAACCGCTGATTTGGCTGAAGACGGCTAAGGATCCGCGCGGACGGCTAGCGCGCTGAGCACTTCGACTGCAAGGGTTCAATTTTATCATAGCGCATGTCAGCGTCAGAAACAATTAGGCACCTGATGCACTATCCCGACCGATACATGAAAATGGGCTGCCGGCTGAAGCTATACCCGTGAATGCAGTACTGGTAACCGATAAAAAGATGTTGGTCAATCAACAACTAGACCCTCAAGTACGCGAAATATGTGAACATCTACTGGCAAGAACCAAACCCAAGACGTTAACTTCGGGACTGAATTAGCTGTAATATATCTGGGACTGGCGACACCTGGAAAACGGTCAACTCCTCGTTGATGTGGAGGTGCAGGGGGGACTGTGACCTCGAAAACTTACTTTTATTCCAGTGGACCAGAGGGAACGCGTGATTCGGCTGGCACACACAGATGTTCCCATGTGGCGAGAACTCGTGTTCGAACTACTGAGGGCGAAGGGTATTTTGGTCCACGATACGGAAAGATGTGACTGATTTCCTTCGTGCCTACCCCCATTGCCGGCAGAATCTAGAGAAAATGACGACAACACCGCCGATGCAATCCACCATAACATAGCAGGCCATGCACACATGGGGTATAGACATTTTTAGGGCCTCTCTCCCAACAAGCCCAAATAGACATCATCTGATGTGGGCTAATTGGCGGAGGCAACGATGATCAAACACAACAAGTCTGTTGACGTCACCGTTGCGAACAGGCCACGCTTCCGAACCATAGAGTACAACAGAGCGCACACAAGCATTACATGCCCTTACTTTCGACCAAAACCGAACGTCTTTTCGACGCCACAGACGACACAAGCAACTCCTGACTCGTACCTTTGCTGCCCTCGCTGATATCTCATCAGCGATATTAATGGCTAACGAGATAATGTCACAAACACGTGAAACTGTCCACAGTCTCAATCGGACTGCCTGAAATAAACAAGTTAGGAATGGGAATACCCCCAGTCTTGATGTAACACTGCACTTTGAAGGTACGAAGCGCATTCCATACAAACCATCCGAATCATTCGTCATGTAAAATATGGTCTGCATGTCTTCGGCAGTGAGGTTAAGTGAGACAATGTAATCCGCATACTCCATGTCGGTCAGCTTAGCGCCAGGAAAAAGACCAACACCAAAACCACCGCGTCTCTCAAACTAACTTTCCAGGAGGTCGTGCGTGACAAAATCGAACAAGAAAAGGGAGATAGAACATCCTTGACGGAAATACATAGAAGTGATGAACGCCTGAAACAGTAGTCGATAAACCATCACCCTATTTGTAGAGTGGACATACAGTGATCTCAACTGATTCACGTACTTCACTGGAACTCTGTTTCAAAGAGAGAATTTTCAGAGAACGTTATTTCCTAACCGAATCGAAAGCAGCCTACGACGATGATACCGTAAGAGTGTGGACCAATTAAGTTACGCTCGTCAACACTTAGCTTGCCTACTCTGGCGTTCAAGTTTCCAGCCAATACTAAAATGCCCGTGCGTCCCGCGATGTGTAGAAACTTAGTGAGGTAGTGACAAGAATAATTTTTGGCTGCACTTGAACTACAGTTTGTGGGAGCACGTGTAGTAACAACAGACAGACCATTTGAGTGTCAGTCCAGTCGAACAACAATACACCACGTGATGCTTGCCTGGCATGCACAGTCACTCACGCGTAGCCATGACTTCAGTGAGAAATGTCAATAGACGTCGACGGAATGTCGTGACAAAGATGGCAGATAAAGACTGTGTCAGTGTGCAAGGGGATAAGATGTTTGGATGATTACTGCACTGGGACTTTTGTACTAATCTCCGTCACTTTTACGAATTAGGCAGTAGTGGCGTGTAGAAAAAAAATAAAAACAAGAAAGACATCACTTTTAAAGATTTTGTAGGCCGTCTCAAGTTTAAGAAGCAGCCGAAAACAGGTTTGACTATTCTGATATTTTTGGGCCTTGTGAATGTTGTCGTCAATCTAGTATCTGATTGACAGACGCCCAACGCACTCTTGTCATCGGACGGTCACGTGCACAGGATAGTGTTTTGCGGCACGCATGAATGTCAACCCAGGCGTGGAATCTAACTCCCACCCTACATCCACTAGACTGTATCCCTTAGACCTATTCACGTGGACAGTGGTGCACAGGTTCACCTACTCGGGCGACCGGTTTTAATTGACCCCGTCCGAAGGATTATGCAAATTGAAAAATTCCACGCCTAGCAAGTTGTGACGATTCGTTATTGTGTTTGCTAAGGTGGCTTACAAACATCAACAAATAGCTTGTGCAGTGAGGTTCATGAGCAGTCCGACGTAATTAACGTCGGTCTTACTACAGAATGAGACGTTGAGTTTTGGCAAGGTAATAACAAAAGTAATTAGTTTTGTTGAGTTTGTATTCGAGTAAAAAGAATAAGACTTTACATACAGTACGCACAGCATCTGGTTATTGGACACTTAACAATTTGGTGTAATCTCCGTACAGTAAATCAGGGTAAGCTTATTTAAACCGGCCAAATTTTGCCTAATCTGACTAAATTGAGTAACCTTAAGCCTCATTTCCAGATAATCGGCGAGACACGTAGAATGAGTAGAGCTCACGCAACACCCCAAATCTGATTGGTACCACCATCAAGATGACAGAAGCGAAGAAAATATCGGTAGACCGCCAAGGCCCTCGATTCCGTGAGTCGTGGGACGTTGTGGACGGTGCTTGGTAAGTTTGAATGTCCAGGTAAATTCGTTAGTTTGATTAGAATGTTACATATGGGCATGAGTACAATCGTGTGGATCGACTTGTGAGGATTGTGACATTGTCACTGGTGTGAATTAGGGTTGTGTGCTAGCCCAAGCCCTATTCAGTTTATATTTGGCTGTCATGGTAACAGTCGCTTTTCAGGACTCTGGGGAAGATAATGTTGAGGTGGAGTACAGGACGAATGGACGCTTGCTGAATATCTGACGTTTCGGCGCCCCAACCCGGTTACATACTCCAATGATGCGCACGCTCCTGTTCGCAGATGATAGCGAATTGTTGACACACAGTGAAGAAGAACTGCAACGTCTGGCGACGGCTTATGCGTCCGCGGCATCCAAGTTCGAATTCCACATAAACACAAGTAAGACATTTTCTTTCTTTCAGCCTTCTTCGGGAGGAGGTGCTGTCTGTGCACCTTCACTCCAAATTCGCATCAATGGAGATATTGTCGACAGTTGCACAGATTTCTGCTACTTGGCAGCAATCTGTCCATGGATCGCGAGTTGAGAGCTCGTATGGCAAAGAGTAGTACTACTTTCGGGCACCTTGAAAGACGTATTTGGAAGAACCACAGTCTAAAGACGAGCACTAAGCTCTTTGTCTACCGCTCAATAGTGCTGTCTATACTACTGTACGGCAGTGAAACATGGACACTGTATCAGCGGAATGTGCGTTATCTGAGCCGCTTTCATTTGCAATGTCTAAGACGCACCTTGAGTATTCGGTGGTCGGACATGGTTCCGAACACTGAAGTACTGCGGCGAGCGGACATAAACGAAATGGAAATCATGCTGATACTGAATCACCTTCGTTGGCTTGGTCACGTCCGACGAATGGGCGATGACAGTATTCCGAAGCAGCTGATGTGTAGACAACTGAAACTAGGTAAGCCAAATGCTGGTGGTCAAAAGCGGAGATACCAGGATGTTGTGCAAGTTTTTCACGTTATAATATTGATTTTAGATGTTGGGAAGATTTAGCGTTGGACCGGATGGCCTGGAGGAATACGATTCGGACGGGCATCCGCGAGTTCAACGAACAGTAATTGCGCGGTCGAGAATGAAAGCGCGCGGCAAACAAAGGAACCATCAATGCCATAGGTCGTTAAGATGTGTGCGGCCGCAAATGCGCTGGCCGCCTTGCATTAGTAGGTCATCAGCGTACTCACAGTGAACCGTCGGCAGAGAAACGACGAGTACGTTAGACTCAGGTAGGTCATATCAGAATACCCATTCTATATCTGTTAATGATTGTTTCGACTAAGACCATGGTCATTTGTCAACTAATCCGCTTCTCACTTCAGAAGCTTGGGTGTCTATGGTTTTCTACTCATTCTTTTCTTCAGCCTTGTTGGTTTACTGTACGATGAATGGTTTGCCTATTTATTTCGTAGTCAATTCTGAATTGTTTTTCATCCTTATCCTATCTGCAATGCAGTAACATGCATTCCTATAGCGAAATGCTTCTTGTATTACAACTTACATATCTTTCTCCTCAGTATAGATCCTGTCATTGCAGTCACTCTCTCTCCCTGTTCAGTTTCCGAGAGATAAGGGTTTCCTTTTCGACCTAGCCTATGAATTGGTTAACTAGCATTGGCCGGCTGGACACAAAAGCCTCATTCACACACCTACTGGTGTTATTCCTTCGAGTTTACACCGGATATGTGGTGTGTGGGTGGAACCGCAAGTGGTGCAGCGCAAGCCACTTGCCGTGATGATTAGACGTAGGTGTCCTTTGGCTTCGGTCATTGTGACAGGCCAATCCGTTCCGGATATCGCTAACCAATGGACGAGTACCGTTCAAACATAGCTTGACACTAAGGACAACAGCTGTCAACAATCATGAAAACCGTTCCGTAAGAAGTTGAATAACGCCACAACTGTCACGTACGATGCATGCCGGAGCAATGTTTTGTTCGATCATGTCAGTTAGGGACACAAAGAGATGACTTCAAATTAGGTATGTAGCGTCAGCACGTTGAAACAAGTTTTCTCTGAATTTCCAAGACATCGAAAAATGTGGACAACCAAATACACTGACAGACCGCAAACGGAAAGTGGTGAATTATGACAGGATTGTAGGCACAAGGAATGAACCGATGAGACAATGCGCTATTGAGCATAGCTTCCCTGAGTTGGCTAAGAAACCAAAGGGAATGCGACATGAGAAAAATTTGCGTGCGCGGGTGAGAGTACCGCTGAATGACATGCTGAATCCGCTTTTATTGTTCACAAGGGTAGGCTACGGACAAACACTGTTGTCACATTCTTGGTGAACGATTCGATCGTAAGCCAGTGATAATCATGACCTAGTATAAGACAATGCGCTGTCGTATGATTCACTCTGTTTTGGTGGTCCACTGTGTTTATGGTGTGAACGTGTTGCTGGAACTTCTACACATGCATCGTCCGTAGTTCCTCCTATTCCAGAACTGGCGTTTAGACTCCAGCTTCGAAAGGATATCTCTCGGGTGTCGACATGTTGCACAGATTTGATTCACGATCACATCGCGGGAAACAGAAGATAGTAGGTCAGTATACTGTCAAGGTAGTCTCACATACTTATGGCGACTGCAATTAAGCGGAGTTGCCCATTTGTCAAAAATGATTCGAAAAACATGAGCGTGACGACATAGGAGGTCGTAGTCAAACGTCATCAAATGCCAGATCCATTTGATAACTCTTGGCAGCAAAGTGGAACATTTCCAACTTACAAATAATTATCATGATCGTTAAAAAGAACTATGAGAAATGCCTTCAGACCACAAACGAATACAAAATTCATGAGCGTTTCTAGGTTACACAGATGAATGTTTCTCATGCCCATGCGACACAGTGAATTACATGTAAAATGGACACACAAATCTAAATGAGATACGGGTTGACGATATCCCCCAGTCTTGACGTGACTCACATGTGACAAAATGCTCCTCTCGGTCGAATTGCGTGATGCACCTGGATTCGAGTGAGTGCCCAATTCAAACGCCTCGCTCGACTGAATCAGGCGGGGACGGACAGTTATCAACATATCACCGTTATCCGAGTCCAACTGACGTGAATGCGTCAAATCAACTGACATTAAGGAACAGAATTTTTTAAAAACTATGTTATGAGCATGCCGTATTATTCGGAAATCAAATTTTGCTTGTTCTTGACTCAATATTCACATCAAGACAACGTATAATCACCAACAGGACCAACTTACTTTCACTATCCATGTGGCGAAATGACTGCATTTCGGTCAGGATGTGTGTACGGGTGCTGGTAAGCATACCTGGTCTTGAATCGACTAAAACGAACGACTTGTCCGAAGTGAATCGCTCGTTGCCCGTAGAATCTACACAAATCAAGCATAAGATGTGGGGAGGGATTGGGAAAATGAAAACAAGAAAGAGATGGTCAAAACAGACGCACACCAAATTAATAGTGAACCGAGGTCGAACAAGCTCAGAATCCGGAAGTAACGAATTCATGAAAAAACAGGACATGTGGCTAAGTGCATAGAGTTGTACTAATCCAACAATGTCCAATCCACAGTTACGAAGCTCAACAACAGCAAATTCAAGGTAATATTCGTCAGTTTGGCGTACAAGGTAAAAACTTGAAAGTATCACTATGCTTGTTAATTTCGGGATCACCGCACAGATACGCTTGTCTCAAAACCTGTTGAAGCGTCAACTTGCTTACGTGATATCAGTGACGTCACAACTTGAAAATAAACAAATGTTGCATCCCAGCGAATGGTAAATAGAGTAGCTACACGATTAGAAGCACAATGGTCATGAGAGAAGAAAACAGACAAAGTTTGCCACTTTTAGCTGGCACGTCTGGAATGCTCTACTCAAGACGATGTTTCACAAGATACCCCGATATAAAAGACAATCGAGTGTTCAAAAGTCCCATCTTGAAATGAACGACCCGATTGTCTGTCCGAACTGTCTATACACGGTCAACCCATCTTGGGGGCGTAGTGATTAAAACAGTGTTCTTTCGTTTGCAACTGAAACAATCTAGCTTAGGATGACTCAGTTAGCATTTAGACTGTCAAACGGTAATATTTTCAATACGGACTTGCAGGCACACGTAACACTACAGTAGCACATGAAAGCTAAAGAGTTTGATAGAATGTGAAAAACCATCAGTGTCCATCAGAAATTGATGATCGAAACAACCACTAGGAAACATTTTACAGAATTTGTGAAGATGGTATGCACACGGACTTAGATGGTTGAGACATGTATTGAGGATACCAGTTAGTAGTTTGCTACACTGAGCACTCTTTGCCGATGCCTTGGCAAACTGGCTTAAGGTGCTGGGTGGACAGATGATGACGTGGCGTAGAAAAACGCAGTCGCTCACGAAGGGGTTGGCCACTGTTGGTCGGATTCGTCTTCCGGGCTGAGACCCCGCGACTTACAGAGCACAGAGTAGGTGTTTGGAGACTTTAGGTGATATAGCGGCTAACCGATTTCAGTGGCGTGAATGTTATCGTTCTTTGGTCGAGTTGTCTGTGAAGTTAGTGCATTTAATGACGCGGAGCAGTGAAAGCCGTAAGGAAACTGTCTTGCAGATGACGCCTTATGTTCATTTATGGCTCGGTTGTTCGTTTACAGGGTGTAGGTACCTTGATGCTGAATGTGTGAATATAGGTGTAGCTGTTTTTCGTACTTAAGTCCCTGTCAATCCCCTTCTTATTTCTTCCCTCTTTCTGTACAGTGTTTGGTTTTTATTTCATGGTTGTGTGACAGTTAAGCATCAATGAGAACTACTGATGTAATGCTGTCCATAATGATGATGATTCTTGATACAACTATGACTAAAACACTTGGTACCTAATATTTCAAAGTACTATGATGAGTAATAAGTGTTTGACAGTAGAGCGCGGAAAACTACTGCCTCAGACTGTACAGTGAAAAAACTAGTCTAAAAGCAAGGTATTCTGACGCTTTTTGTAAAATGAAGAATCACAGGCAGAATAACGAGCCTAGAGACAGTCACTGCCGGCAAGCCTAATGGACGGTCACAATAATCTCAGTTGGTAGCAAACACGTGATTTAGCATTCTTGTTCAGTGATCTACGTTGAACCACGATGTCACCACAGCATTAACCATATTCCACATCGCCGACAAGATCAAAGTTGAGGGGGACAACTGGACAATTTAGTTATCACTGTCTATACGTTGTGATCGACAAGTGACCATTGGTCAAGACTAGAATGAATCGGCTCTGGCAGTTTAGTGAAATGTCAAAATTGTGGATAAACAGACCGTAAAAACGTGGATACAACGCAACGAAAAGTATAGGAATTTCATGCAAAACCATAAAAATTCTTCCACTCGGAATGGTCAACTCGTAAAGAGGATGAACTACTTCCGAGAACAATCCATACGCTTTCGCAGAGACACTACACCAATTTACCACTTTGTATTGCAGTGCAACGATGGTTAAAAAACAGAAACATACGACACATAGACTCGATAAACACTGCTCAAGTCTATGAGAAGGTAAGGCTGGATCGGACCTTAAGGTACCGCTGTATGTGTAACATGAACGCATGTGAATTCATGTTTCTGAAATGGGAGAGTCGAACAGCTCCGGTTGCATCAGTTGTACAGATAAAACAACGAGAGTTCTCATCTAACCCAACAGCCCTGACAACGATTTGGGATTGTATCCAATCAATTATGCTGTCGAAGTAACGAAAAAAACTGGAGAATAACAATGGAGATGAAACTGAAACACATCAGGTGGCGGCACACACTGTTGAATAAAAAATTTGAATTGGATTTCTATCCGAAAGTCTGGTGTTATCTTTTCTTCGGGGGCATTTTTGACGTTGTGCACACGATTGACCAGACAAGTCTACATACAGGTAGATAACAGACTCGGATGTGAAGCACCTCAGGGTATTTTTCACCGTCCCATCCTAACCTATGAAGCGACTGACCTGATTTACATTCTCCACAGCTGCGCCTGATACAACAGTCCATGAATTCATACCGTACCATAAATTAAACCAATCAACTGACCTGAAACGTCCATGTACGCGTCACTGGAAAGACGCGGTTTACGTTCAGGCTCACTGTGGGGCTCAATTGATTGAACAATTTCTGCAACAGGACCCACACTGGTACTCGCCTGTGGAACGAAGTCGTAGGTCGAGTTATTTGTCTCGCTGGCCGAACCCGAGACGCGTTCGTATTCAGACTGGACACCGAACTACGAGAATAGCGGGGGTAGATAATTGATATTGGACAACCAAAAAGAAAACCAGTTTCGGAGACGTGGTTACTATCTATAAAGACCTTACATACATGCAAAGGAAGGTAAAGATAAATCGCAGAAAATGACATCATACACTAGAGAGTTCGAACACCTGCCGCGGCGAATGTAACGTGCGTTAATAGGAGGCTAAAAACATATTTTCATATAGATTGAACATCACCCACAACTGATCGCAGCTGTCGCATTCCCATAGACTTTCCAGTCGGCCGCTTTCGAAAAGAAGCACTAGACTCGAGTTTCGCTCTCATTAGAGCTCGTCAGTAGTGCATATCATCGCCATTGCCGGGACTTGAACCACGGACATGCTGTTCATGAGGCAACCGTGTTTACCACTGCGCCATTGACCTCACGTTAGGCACGACCGAATTATCATATGAGAACGCTCATCCACTTTCGCTTGTGAGTAATGGTCAGGTTGCCCGATCGCCTCGAGAGGAGACACATTTACTGTCTGTTAACTCCAATCGATGACCCTTCGACTAGGACTTCTCTCCAAGTTGAAATCACAGAAATCATTGACTTGAGCGGTATTTGATTACTGATGAGTAGTAGGGGATTTTGATTTTCATATAGATTGAACATCACCCACAATTGATCGCAGCTGTCGCATTCCCATAGACTTTCCAGTCGGCCGCTTTCGAAAAGAAGCACTAGACTCGAATTTCGATGTTCAATCTATATGAAAATCAAAATCCCCTACTACTCATCAGTAAAAACATATTTGTCTCGACTTCGCCGGAGGCCGACTGGCGTACAGACCAAGTGCGCGTGCGCTCATGCATGTGCGTGTAATCGTCATACATTTGGGCTTCACAAAGATTGTGCCAGTGTTGATCTGCGGTGATTGTCTGCGGTTTGATTCATACGTGTATAGTGTTTATGTATGTACACTGCGCACTTTTGACACTACAGTGACCATGTTCCGATCCAAAGACGTTACAGAACGTTCCTAGTTTGTGACAGAAATTGGCAAACTAAGAATATTAACTCTGGACAAACAGCTCCTACATATACTGCCCGCTAAAAAGTGAAATCTTGCTGGAATAAGATTGCCAAATAGTACTGGCATGGTTCACTCCTTCTCCGGTAGGCAGTCATTGTGCCTCATCTGTAGAGATTCATCACACGATATACGTTGTTTAAGATTAGAATAAGCACAACAATTTGGGGTGAGTTTGAACAACAATAAGTCACATGAGACACACCCGGCACTCAGAAACCAATCATACGCATCGAAAGGTACAATAACATGATTGAGGAGCGAATAAATCAGATGTTCGCTGCAAACGCGGTTCACCATTTTGTATGAAACAAACTAAATTAGCGAGTTGCCGTTTTGCTTTGAAAAAATGGATCAAAACATCATATGATCAGGACTGTAGTTTTCACAAACAATGAGACCATGAATATCGGGCTACTTAATGACCCGTCCAAACATAGCGAGAACTCAGTTCACTATTTCAGTTGACAGTATCTACCGAAGAGTATGACCGACCTTAGAAAACCAAAAGCAGTTCAGCTGTCGTCATCGTACTCAGGCGAAAATTACCAGACAAAATAGTGAACTGCGCCGAAACCAAAACGAACGCTCGAACCGGTCCACTAAGTTTTCACTATTCGTATACATATAGAACCAAAAAACGTCAAGTAAAAATTTCTGCATTACTGGCTTGTGTAAAACACGTTAGGCCGTGTCATAATCACCTGACATCCTGGGATATTCCACAAGACAACTAATAATTTGCGAAGAATTAAAAGGTAGTTATACGGTTCATCCTCATCATCAATACATCGGTGGTTCATATTGATGCTTAGCTACCACACAACCACGACGGGAAAAAATCTATATTGGAAGAGAAGAAAGAAGGGGAGGGGAACGGGCTTAACTACTAAAAATAGCTACGTCTATATTCAAACATACAACATCAAGGCGCCTACATCTTGCAAACAAACAACCGAGCTGTAAGTTAAAGTAAGGCGTATGTGTGAACTGCATCACGGACGCCCCATCGCTTTTCTCATTTCACACAGCAGAAATCATCCCGGAAACGCAAAGCGAGGTTCAGTTAACTTATCCAAATGGTGTAACCCGACACGACATCGCACTGTGTACAGCGCTTTGTGGTTCAATCCATTCCTGATATCTTTCTCTGTCAGTCGGAAGGGATGAACGTATGAAACGCTGGGATTGGAACACCATGCCAATTGAGCCTTGCAACAATGTGTTTCATGAAGCTGAAAAATTATCATACCCACTCACAGCATGACGGAAGCAAACAAGAATCAATTACTCTGCCACTCGAAGACACTCGTCTCCTCTACAGGTGGTTATTTTAGACCGACCACGTACAGCGGGGTTTTCGAAATTGCCACGTTTCTCGAAACGTGCAATCCATGAAAGCACACCTTTCTTGTTAACAATTACAACCGTCTCCAGCCTTCGTTGCATGGTACACGTCTAAGGCTTGTTAAAATTGATCGATCATCACCGCCACTGGACAAAGTTAAAAGGACATCGTAACGCGGGTGTGTGTGTGTGGGATAAACTGTTCTATGCGTACGTAATGGATTGTCGTGCCAGGGTGGCCGGAAGTTAAGTGCGATAAAGCGACTAATCAATTCCTTCCATATCCATGTTTCCTATTTGGTTTGTACGTTGGTGGGCTGATTGTATAGGAAGATGACTGGGTATGATATGAGCGTGTAGATGATACAATATTGTAAGCCAACCGGCTGCCTTTACCGGAAGGAATGAACGACACTAATACAGGTTTTTATGACAGAGATGGTGTAGGCAAATGTACATCAAATCAGCCAAGCTGCAAACAAAAAAGTTTGGGGATTTCAGGCTACATTAGCAGATGCTAACATTAGGGATACTAAGTAAAGCGACTCACTGTAACGTTTGGCGAAACCTGACCACAGTTCGCTCGACAAGAATCGGGGGCATTGGGGCCGAGCTGAGGGAACGCTCGACGAGCACGTAAACTGGCCAACGATTCGCGTACACTGATCTTTCCATAGTGGTTTTCGTTGGTCAAAGTCAAATCTCCAGCCGCAAACAATGATTGAAAGGGACGTGCTACAAAACAAGTCTGTGAGGTGTGGAGCCCATGGGAAGTGTAAGCCGACTCTGCAGTCGATCGAGGTGGGCCTGTGAATTAGAAGCAAAAGCCTGTGAATCAAATGTCAAACCGAAACTTCCCAGTCACGTAACTTCCATCTCGAGGCATGGTGACGTCGTAGCAACCACAAGTGACTGCGGGCGACAAAGCGTATACAACTACACAGGCGAACTGCGTGAATAACGGGAAAGGAAAGTCCAGTACACAGTGTTCAAAGGGTTGCCTGCGTGTTTAAAGAGAATTAGATTCGGGACAACGCATGAACGTGCATAGTCACCCGGATTTCAGACGGACCTGGCCGACGCTTATTCGTATAATACGGCTGATCAATCAATCGACCAGCCCGATAGGCTTACTATCATTCTAAAAGCGCGGGCGATTACCGGAACGCGTTGCAAGATAGTTGAGTTAGGTTTCCAACTTACAGACCACGAGATGTCTGTTGACATGTGATATAAAAAATCATACATAAACCAGATACAGTCAGGCTGCCAAAATCTAGGCAGGATCGGTCGTAGAGATTCCACACGAATCCATTATCGCATAACCAGCAGTTAGGCGCAGTAAGGATGCATGGCATGATAGAACATGGACAAATCAACAAGAAATACGGAGTCTGGTGGAAAGGAATTCGGCAGACCTATACAAAAAAGTCGCTGATTGGATGGCGTGACAAGAATGAGTTGATGATCGTAGGAGACCGATTTTAGACAGACGAGGCAACTTAGAATAACAATAAATTCGAAAGTGTGGCTGATTGAACTATCAACTGAATGCCGAAGAGTGTTATGCAGCTAAAGATGGCCCTTATGTGGAGGTAAGCTTTGAGGTAAACACACATGCCTTACAAATACACAAAAGTGTTCAAATGTATATTCACAGCGGACGGTGGATGAACCTTAGTCTAAGCTCAAGAAAAACCTTGGACGGGCATATGTCTCAACACAGCCTATTTCAAAAAAGCCTTCTCCGAAACCTTACAGAGGCGAACGCATTGTGACCACTGAGGTGAAGGGATTGAAATCGACATACGGAAATGTAACTAGGTTGGAAGGCTCTAATATCAAAAGTTCAGAGATCGTATGTACAAAATCTCGACGAATAACGGTTTAGATGGGTTGTAACCGTCTGCTGAGATTTTCGAATGATAGAACATTAGCCGAAGGAAATCGGCATCATCATATGATTATCGGTTTCCAAAGAATTCAAATAAATTTCTTAACTGAACATGTCTGAGACAGATGAATGAGTGATACTCATCTCTAAAAGGCACGGACCACCGGCACTCAACACAGTATAGTTGAAAGGCATACAAATCGACATGATGGTCATCAGTCCCAATGAACCACAAAACGCCACCTCACTTCGCTGTTTCACATAAGAAACATTTGACCAAAGTTAGGATCCAAACGACGGTCAGGCAGCTCAGTCTGAACAACAACCCGGTAACACAACTGAATTCCACCAAACAGAACCCTGCAAGGAGAAAGAGACAAATTACCTAACACATTATAGTCATTCATTGAACATGAAAGTCCCTCATTTCACTGACATCCATCTTCAATTATCTTCTCCCTTTCAACCGCCATCGTTTTTTAAAAAAAAATTCAGCGATGAGGTTCAAAGAATGACTTTTACGTTTCATGGAACGAAAACCTTTGCAAATGTAGTAAACAAAGTCAGCTGTTTTGAACGTATTTTCGATGTCACAGACGACGCAAGCTGGAAAAGGCAACTCGTACCTTTGCTATGCTCGCTGATATCTCATCAGAAGAGAACATACCTCTGACAAAGTTGAATGCACATAAACTTAGCACTTTTGCGAGTCAAATAAGATTTTCTGCATTACTGGCTTGTGTAAAACACGTTGGGCCATGTCATACTCACCAGATATCTTGGGATATTCCACAAGATAACTAATAATTTGCAAAGAATTAAAAGATAGTTATGCGGCACAATGCTCGTATTCGTTCACTCGAGATAAAAATGCAAAATTAGTTGGTTCACACGAATATGATTAAATCTGACACATTCTGCAACCAACAACTTGCACCGAAAAAATGAGGGGTGATTAAATGAAAGCTAGTCGATTCACGTTACTCAGCTCCTGGAAAGTAAGCAGGCATCTTGCCACTGAACAGCTGATAAAAGCATTCATTACTTCATAGGTTTTTACCGGACCAATTCATTACAACAGAAAGTATGAGTGAACAAGAAAGACCTTCTGAATAGGAAGCCCAATGAATACATAGATAACAACGCCGGCTACCAACCAGTTTCATGTCCAAATCTCATAGTAATTTCAGATGCACGTGTTTAGCTTTTAAATGTCTGACAAAATCAGGTGGAAAAGCCACGCAGAATGGAAAAAGGCAGGTTGTGATGTAACAGTTGAAGGGTGGATGAATAATGTCACAGGTCGCTACGTAAAAGAAAAAATGAGTTTTGATAAACACATTTTCAGCTAATAACTTGTAGTCAAGACGTGTAAATTTGTGGACATATTCATTTACTGTTACCCATACAAAACATCTGAACAACATTTTTAAACATATACGGAAGAACATAACACATCAATTTAGGATACTGATGGTTTACGCGAGCGGTATTAACCAATATTTAGTCAAAACAACTAGCCTACTCATAGATTGCCAGTAACACGATAATTTAAATAAAAGTAAACAGATCACAATACTGATTGAACATCACCCACAATTGATCGCAGCTGTCGCATTCCCATAGACTTTCCAGTCGGCCCCTTTCGATGGCGCAGTGGTTAACACGGTTGCCTCATGAACAGCATGTCCGTGGTTCAAGTCCCGGCAGTGGCGATGATATGCACTACTGACGAGCTCTAATGAGAGCAAAACTCGAGTCTAGTGCTTCTCTTCGAAAGGGGCCGACTGGAAAGTCTATGGGAATGCGACAGCTGCGATCAATTGTGGGTGATGTTCAATCAATATGAAAATCAAAATCCCCTACTACTCATCAGATCACAATACATCGCGTTTCTGGAATTCGTTGCGGATGTTCTTCAAGATGGACAGAACATAATTTTAGGTTACAAATGTCAGTAACCTAACGTAACCGCTATAAACAAGTTTCCGATTGAAGTATGCAGAAGCTTGCGAATCTGTTCACTAGTCAAAGTCAAGGCGCAGAAAACAAAGCAGCTTAACACTCCGACTTTGTTTGAAGACGTGAAGCAGGCCACTGAACGGCTGTGTTCACCCAATCGTTAGGTTCTTCGTTCAGTACTGAACAAAGAAAATCACAGTTTGTGGCTTCATAAGTGACTTTCCCAATGACTGATGATAAAGGTTGATTTCAATTATGTTGATGAATGCATATTTATGTATCATGAACAAAGACGTATACTAAATTCATTTCGAGGTTTGTTCTTGCGAAAGAAATTCGAGTGCAAGTATAATTTTTAGGTTCACTCAAGGCTCTCAATTCTGGACATTAAAGAATACAAGAAAGCAGGAGAGCCAAATAAAATGGGCATAACTGACTGGGAATATAGGAAGCCTCTAAATAAAGTATAGGAAACAAAGGATAACACGGTGTTATCAGATTATCCGAAAAAAGGACAAGACGAAGAACTAGAACCCGAGGTAGCTGATCCAATTTGGTTGATTAGGTCCACCGTAAGCCAAAATACCGAGGACAACTGCCACGAAAAAGTTCCCGAGCCGCGGTTTACGGTTACGACTGCGAAGGTTGACACCAAATCCAAGGTTATAGCTGGTAAATGTCAGCAAATCGACAAACATATGAACACAGTTAGCTCCTGCTGCTTTTACTCTGAATCCACCGGAATGCAGGTTCCGGTATATTGAAGGTCTAGTGTCCATCAGATCTTCAAAAACAACTCGGTCGTAGAACTACAATGACCAGTGCACATAATGTGATTTGACGCCAATAGGTTACCTTTTGATTGAGGAAAGGGGTGATCAGTGGGCCAGACTACACTCCGAGTAAGAAACATTAATTCTAATTCGAGCAGATAGTCTACTGGGTAGCCCATAATTAAGCAGTGCCACGTTTACAAAAAATACATTGTAGATTTCACCAGTCCGAACGACGTTGATCATCAGTTCACTGTGTCGTTTTATAGAACATCGTCATTGTGAACATGAAGCAGCTGAGTTTGAAAATTAAGTACGTTCTGGCGAACAACATTCACATCAAAGTCAGCATGTAATGTGGGCCTACAGTGGACAGTGAGGTGTAATAAATCATTTCTTCATTGCGTGATACAAAGGCCTTCGCCAATAGCAAGAACGTTAGATTGCCTAATCCGCTATGGAGATTACTCCGATATTTTAAGGTTACATGTTCTAACCCAATAATTATAGACGAAAAATCCGTTGTTATGAAGCACTTAGCATAGCTGAGCCAAAAAAGAATAACAAGTTGTAACAGTGTTCACCTTTTAACGTTTCTAATGAAACTGCTCAAAAGGTACTAAATGTTGTAAGAGAGAAAACGGCAGTTTAAACATCCGCAAAAATTTGAGACGATCGTGACAAAAGAAAAAAGATCGACAGAAATGAAATGTAGGCAACAGAGGGAGGGAAACAAGAAGGAAACATGCCTGTTTTATTAGGACGGTGTTCGATCAAAACGGTCTACATGATGAACGCTAACCGAGCTCCATAGTTACTGCTTAAAAAATATTCCTACGAAACGTGATCACGCAGTCCAGTAGTATTAGAGCAAATAGAGCACGAGTACGAAAATATAGATTGGACAGTTCGGTTCATAATCACAGTTAGGAAGTGGCTGCACCACTTGTTTAAGTGACTGCCCTGATACCCCGCTAGCAGCAGCACCAACCATTCTACTTCAAGCAGCGGCCACAAACTGTCCTAGTTGGCACGAGGTCAACTTAAAAGTGACTAGTACTCACAAGTGACTCTACAAAGACCGTATCCAACAACATTGGATCATAAAATAAAGATGTAGCTGCGAACATACACACAGTTGTGCAACAAAACGCATGTTACAATGTGGGAGAGCACACACAATGCAATAGCCTGTCTACCTGTAACATCAGCACAACGGTCTGATCACCAGGAGCCTAACAGTCGCTGTCCTATATTGGATCCTGAAGTGAAACATTGAACGTGAGCCAGATAAGTTTGACTTAGCGTCCTATATCTTGGTTGTTTGTTTGCAAGGTGTAGGCACCTTGCTTCTGAATATGTAAGTAAAGACAGTGGTTTTGGTAGTTAGGTCATCCC
>JTDE01000811.1:148284-161789 GCA_014338405.1 Paragonimus skrjabini miyazakii
TCTATTTGATTGGGGCATTCTTTTTTCCTCATGACAATATGCTAGATGAGCATCAGTGAAAACCACTGAAGTATTGTTGTTTTTAATGATGAGCAAGAAAGGAGAAAGAGGATGGAACAACCGTTTCGATCTCAGTGTCAGTACAAGCTTGACTAACGAAGCAAAACAATGAACGGTAAAACACGCGAACCAGGTAACGAGATAAGGAATGTATCAGCCTAGGTAGTTATAGGACGTCAAAGTATATGTTGGGGGAGATCTGATGATAGTTTCAGATTTTAATAATGATAATGATAATAATGTGAAATAATGAACTGAAATAGTTGAGGCTTCCTAATTATCCGTGAAAGGCAGCTGAAATGTTTCAGAATTTCAGATAAGTTCTGAATCTTTTAGGGAGATTTGCTGGAAAACGAGGTTTGTGTGGTAATTAGACACTTTCTTGCCGTACCAATCCATATTCAGAGCGATACTAGTCAGCAGCCTCATTAGTTTGTCATCTCAAAGGAAATTTCTCCCGTCGTTAATTCCCATCATTCCCACGAAAAAGGTTCGCTTGTAAGTTGCATGTCGACGAGCTGCGAGGAAATGACCAATGAAACAGGTTAACTGCATGCAACGTGGTTGGTTTTGTCCTGGGTGGGCAACAGGATGCCCATAAACGTGTTTACTACATGCTTCTAGAAGATTTGTTTCCTAAATGTAAAACTTCCGTACGCAGTAAAAATGATCGATTCGTCTAAAGAGAAAGAGTAGCACATTACGAGAAACTATGCGGGAGCACACAAAAAAGTCACACTAATCAAGAACAGTAATTCAGTTAGTAATTTTTGTCCAGACTTTGTTCGCATATACTCTATTTTTTCACATCTGTATCGCGATGACTGAACATTTCCAAATATCATAAGAAAACTTCTGAATACAACTGCCAAATTTTTTCGAACGAAAAATGAGTATGTAGACACCTATTTGTATAAAGGATTGCGTTGAGAAGAGCAATACCATAAGAGACCCATGGTCTGAAGGTTTTTAAATTACGATACCCTTTGCACGAAAAACCTAGCTACGAAACTGATAAAAGAAAGTGTTTTCATAAAGCAAAGAAACACATCTGATAAATAATTACTAAGTCCCGTGGGACATTTTCTCTCGAATTCAGCATGAGTGCAAGACCACTAAACAATGTCATGAATATCTCAAGATGAATATCATCCACAATTGATCGCAGCTGTCCCAGTCCCATAAACTTCCCAGTCGGCCCCTTTCGAAAAGAAAAACTAAACTCGAGTTCCGCTTTCATTAGAGCTCGTCAGTAGTGCCACTGTCGGGATTTGAACTCCGTTCACGGTTTTCATGAGGCAACCGTGTTTACCACTGCATGGCTGACCTCATATTAGGCACGACCGAATTACCATATGTGAACGCTCAAACACTTTCGCTTGTGAGTAATGATCAGGTCGCCCGATCGTCTCGAGAGGAGACACAGTAACTACTGACGAGCTTTGACAAGAGCGAAACTCGGGTCAAGTGCTTCTTTTCGAGAAGGGGAGAGTACCAGACTACTAAACAATGTCATGAATAGCCGTATCAAGATGTCTTTTAGCAGTGGAATAAAGAGACGATAACTTCTGATATTAATGAGGTTCAAAAGCAGTTTTAGGGATTTACCGTGACAGGTGAGGCAAATTAGCAGTAAGAAAAAGTCACATGGACTGTCAAGCGGTCCAGAACAAAAGGTACTCTTAGAAAAATAGCAAATCCAATCAGAAAATTACGGACAGCTTCAAAAGACTGTTATAAAATTCGATGGGATTGGTCTTTATTTTGTAAGACAGTGAACTGAGTTATGCTACGCTGATGGGTAAATATTCTGGTTGATTGCAATGCTTCAAGTACACATTAGTTTCACGAAAACCAATTGAGTGCACAGGGTAAAATTTCGTAGACTACCACCTAACAACCCGGATCTTAATGACACTGGTAATCTTTTCTTATTTTACAAATGCAACGGATCTAAACCGTATAGCACGCACTTAGTAAACAAACCAATTAATTAATTCTGGCATAACATTAACGACATTGCTCCCGCTAATCGGTTGGTGGGTCCCATGCCATCGAGTTTGACATAATAATATATCGGTCTACCAACAAAACACATATGGTTTCAAGAGTTATAGAGTATTTTAATATTTTCACAGAACGCACAGATATCTCCGAAAATAAGCACAATTGATTGACTTCATCTGCTGGACAAATTTAGTGATAAAAAGGGCACCGCTATAACTAACGCCATAGAGGTCAACAACAAGGAAGAAGACGTATGATCTCGAAATGGGTTTTGTTCGTTAACGACGAACACTGGAATAACCAAAACTCCAATGTAATGAATAAATGAACTATCTTCATGCACGTTTGCGTTCGCTGTAACAGAACATATAAGACAAGCCGTAGCTCAACACCACATGCCACCACCCACACTCACCCCACGATGGTTTTATTCGGCTTGATAGGAACAGATGAAGATCAGTACTATTTACAGTGAGCTACGTATAAACTAACGGAGCAAAAATAAGACGGTGGTAACTGCGATCACTAGTTAGAACAGTCGTCGGATAGACAGATAAGCATAAGTGAGTGAGGTTATGATATCATGTCGTTGAAAGTGATGTCTCCACCCAGAATTCACAGCAAATAAATTTCAGGATGTAACAAGACCCCAATTACTCACAAAAATGGTTGAAGGCATGAAAGGTGTGTGTAGGTGGAGGTAAGCAATCGATGCAATTGGTTAATGATGTTATATATAGCATTTCATTGAACAATTTGAAGTATTAAAACAAAGCCCCAGACACTACTTAGATGATCATAATGAACGCGGTGCATTCGCGGCTATCAGTTAACTTTCTGCGTCTACTAGTACATCCCTCCTGCTTCGTTAGAACAATTTCCGAATGAATCGGACAATGAACATTTTGCAGGAGAAAACTAAACAAGTCGTACATGAGGGTATGGCTGAACCTACGGAATTCATTGTCGCTTTCATGCTTGGCTTTACACTCTGGAAATTTAAAACAATGACAATAGTTTTTGCGTAAATAAACATTCCTAGTACGATATCGGAAGAGCGCTTTACTGCTTGTTTCAGGCCTCTTTTGTGCATTTTTCTTTTGATTTAGCGGTCTACAGCAAAGCGCACCAATCCGATTGGATCCTGCTCCAAAGAGAGACCTTTCAAACTCATTTGCATGTCCGATTACACATTATGGAAGTGATACAGAAACGTGAATAGCCGGGAAATGACGAGTTTTGGGTAGCTTACAGTAAGCGGACTGGCAACCTATGACCAAATATATTCACATTTTATTAAAACATTCGGAGTAAGACAAACTTTTCGGCTTCCTAACTTCCAAAAACACACGGTAAACACATACATACACACGCAGCTATCGGTAGTACTCATTACTATGGATCAGGTTACCATTGATCCTGACAGCAGTATGCGAAATGACAGACTAATAAATAACAGCTAACGTGTGATGAAAAACAAGCAAAACACAACGCTCGACGTTGACTGTGACAAACTGTCACGCTCGAAAGTGTTTCCAAACAAAGGTTTGGATGGTCGTAAACTCCCTAATTAGAGGAGAGGAATCTAACAACCTTGACCAGTGAGGCAGTCAAGGTCTTCATACACTGATTACGTCGTCGCCTGGCCACCTTGCGGTTCCTTCTAGCCGTTAGCAATCACAATAAAGAATGCGTAGTGTGGCAGACGCTCATGAGAACATGTAATGCAGATAGCATAGGCCTTATAATTCCATGGCTTTGGTTACTGACAGCAGAGTTGGAGAATTTTCGACGAGCAACAGTTCATACATGAAGGGCCCGATTGGTAGGAACCAAGTGCGAAAGACAGTGGTGATGGAACACCGCCTATTGGTATACGTATTCCTTGCGAATGGGTTCAGTTTTTAAGTTGTGGCACAAGAACGTGTGCACTCATGTATCTTGACTCCATCCTATGATCGATAAATGGGCGTCTTCACGACGTCAAAAAATGACGAAGACTAGATAATGCATTACGTGTCCTCGCTACCCTCAAAGTACTACCAACAGACAGAATGGCATTAACAAAATAGGTAAAGCAAATAACAGTCTCAAGCGGCCTGTCTGTAACAACGAACATAAAGTCAGAGACAACCTAATCACGTTAAAGTTTACATTTTGAAAGTGCAAGGTGCGCTCCACACAGACCAACCGGGCGTGCCACATAACTGGTTCAAACCGACACAAATCGTCTTACTAATTAGCGTCCAAAACGAGTGCATATTTAAGTTTGTTCACTGCGTACACTGCCCGCTACCTCATTAACATCACAACAAGCATGAGAGAATCATTGTCCTGAATCGAGGATGGTTGGATTGACTGGTGAAATGTGACGTGGTTTCGTAAACAACCTCACTACAGAGGCTACCGGTGGAGTAATCAAGTTTAGGTAACCAACAAACGACCGCAGACAGCAAGCTGTACTACTGCTCGACAACTATCCTATCTGATTACTTCGACCCAGTGAACAGTCTAAACAAGACCAGTAATCTCCAGCAAACGTCTATCCGAGAGTATGCATCATCAAACATCCACAATGAAATAATGCAGAGTACGTGTACCCCTGTAATCGGTGCATCAACTAGAAACCCCAGCTGTGGGCTGCGTGCAAATGGACCAACGGTGAGTTAACAAACTACATGTACATCATTGTAATCGGTTCGCCCCAGACGACGTTCTGTTTGAATAACGTCCCGAATATCCTTAGTTTAAAGAGTCAGAAAAAGAAGACACTCCTGTGAAGTGACGATTTGAGAGCCACTATTGTTCTATGCATGTATTTTATCCAACTTTCATTGATCACTCAGGTGATCGTATTGTGGAGCGACCACAAATGCACTACCCTAGATCCTGCGCTTAGATCACTTAACTATCCATCTTATTGGTCCAAATAAATGCATCGTCAAGGTCATATAGCTCCCATTGGTTGATGCTGCTGACAGCACGTGAATGCAAACATTATTGTGATATATGCGCTTACTCACGTATCCAGTCTTTTCATTGAAATCACAGCAAGCATTATGAAACATCTTTATCAAGGCAACTTCGGATCGTTCCAGTCGTAAATAGTGTACAATAAAAATCTGTAATAGACACCGTTCAATAAAATCGAAGGGGGGGGGGCGACATTATGGAAGGGAAACTGGTAAGTACGTAGACAAGAGATCAGCTTGTGACAAGTTGGATGTCAGTTCGAAGCTCTGGTTCAGCGTCCTTGTGTGAGATCATGAAACCGGTTTAAAAATACAATCAAATGATTATCGAGAAAGACAGAAAGAATCATCATTATCACCATCAAACAAAGTAACAAACCAATTATTTTCACCAATGCTTAAATGCCACACAATCAGGAAAAAAAGCAAACCACAGTCAAAAAATAAGAAGAAAAAAGATAAGAAAGGTAGGAGATTTAACTAATGAAATCAAACAATCAGAAGCGAGGATGTACACACTTGGTAAACAAACAACAGAGCTATGAATGAAAGTAAGACGTCATCTGTAAGGTAACCCACTAACGGCTTTTGCTGCCGCGCGTTACTAAGTGCACTTATTCACAGACAACTTGGTCAAACGACATCACCCAGGCTATTGAGCCCAATAGACCATCATACCACCAAATGTTCCCAACCACCGGACCCAACCTACACTGGTTAAATCCTTTGGTGAACTGTCATGATTAATGTTCCGTCTGACATCTCACTTCAAAGATTTCTTCGAAATTCTGTTTCCTTAACTCGAAAAACACCGTGCTGTATGTCACAATACCTGCGGCATGAATGACTTGTAAGCTTTGGGCCCGGTAGCAATTAGAATCTTTTGAGCTCGAACAGTTAAATTTACATTCTAGACCAGTTTGTTACATATGCTTTACCGACCACATAGCCAGTTTCTCAACAACCAGCAGTTGCGATCGGTGGGGTCGATGTCAAACGTTACTTATAAAACGAAAACTTACTAACACATGTTATGAATCCAAGCATGGGCTCCAATAAGAACTTTAGTTCGGAATGAAGTCACACCAGATTAGCTCAGTCATGTGGTCTACCTGGAACTAGGTCTGATTCGGAGGGGAAGAGCGTCAAATATAAAAATGACGCACACGAGGTTTAAAATTAAGGCTGGCCAAAAATAGCCCGTGCTCACCAGATAGTTTCAACATTCGCCCACCATTACCTCGGCGATGTGATATTAGCACAAACTTGCCACACAAACGAGACGGCCTCACCAAGGCGGCCGATCAGGGAGTTCATATCTCTGGTCAGAATGATTATAACAAAGCCACATTTCGATTTAACGACAGTAACCAATGTAGTACTGTCACCGCAGTCAGCTGAGGCATAAGCAGGCACAATGAAAAAACTTCCGAAGGTTTTGCGTCTAGAGCTGGTATTAACAGAACTTATCAAGCGGACGGCTTACAGTCTACTGTTAACAGGGATCCCAATCTGCCAAAGCGGCTGCGGTAGCCGTACTTAGGACTACACCCACTCCAGCCTGACCGTAGCGGCCGTGGTGGACATGAAGTGTACAACCAGTATCAAGTAGACAGTGTGAGTGTAGTCAGTTCGATACGCCGACCACTCTCCTCGACTTCAATCTCAGCAGATGTCGACAGTCAACGTGTCTAACATCCGCACAAGAGCGGCCTGTTGGCCAATCCGTCTGATAGCACAGAAGTTGAAAGCACCTATATCAATTCGCATTTTAGGCCTAGGCAAGGGACGAAAGAGGCCAGACTTACTGACACAGTGTTACTATGATTAGTTATATCTCTTGTTGGACACATAAATACTAGAAAAGGAGTTCGGGAGGGGTCTGAGGGTTAAATCGGACAGGACAGTGAGGGAGAGGTCAGCAGTATCATGTTTTCGCCAATCCACTCTGCTGCATGCAGTAAACAGGGCGACCCGGTTTGAAATGCGAGACAACCGATGTAACATAGAATTATCGGTGCTGTGAATTCATGGTCACATATAGGCTCAGATACTGCCAGGAAGAGCAGAAATGGACAAGAGAATGATTAGAATACTTAACCAAGATCTTTGGCTCAAAAAGTTGGGCCGCAGGGCAGCGGGTGGGCACTTTCCCGGAAAATGATACAAATCTTCTTTCTATCCCAAACCTGGAGGACTGCAGATCGTCAAACTTCTACCTATTAATCTGCCCGATATGAGTGACTGTGCTGGTGTGATCAAACCATGAATGCCCAACAGACCATTCAGATGCACAAGTCGTCACCGTACGTCAAGATCTAGTGACATAAACGGATAGAATGGTTAACAGTAAACTAAAGTTGCACCAATCTGCTAATTCAATTGAGAGACCATATGAAACAATCACTTACTGTGTGTGCTCGTGTCAACAACAGTGACTGACGAATCTAATCCATTAGGCCGAGACCCGTTCGCTTCAACAAGGTTGTCAAAAGGGATGGTCCCAGTGGTTTGTAAATTTGCATCAATGTTCAACCCCAGTCGCTCATGGCGAGGCCTCACACGAGCGTACAGATTATTGCTCTATAGAGAACAGTCAAATAAAAGAGTGCTCATCTGGGAGATCAGATAATGCGAAAGATAAAAAGCACGCAAATTCATGAGAACCATTAGAGATTGGCAAGAAAACGACCTTTTTCACGAGGCAAAGTAACAAATAATGAAACTTTCAGTGATTTATCCGCGTGGAGGATTGAAAGGAAAATGTAGGAGTTTGAAGGACACAATGTGGCTGACAAGATAAACGTAGCAGATTAGGCAATCGCAGTTGAAAATGGAAAATTGGAGTGATACGTTGTACAACGTGTTTCACTATAAATTGTATCATTTCATTCTGGTCGAATATTTTCAAACTCATTGCGAGAAACAAACTGCATTCAATCAGAGTTGAACCAAAATAAGAAATAGAGGGTGAAATGGTCTTTGGGTTAAAATTATGCATTAAAGGCTGAATCGCCGTACACGTTCGTGTTATCAAAGATGGCCGTGATAACCAAAATGAGGATTTAAGCAGACGGATAATGTTATATATTGAACACCACGCGCAATTGATCACAATATTATTTCGGCCAGCACACTTCAAAAAGAAAGCAGAAGAACCTAGTATCTTATTAGGGCTCATCAGTTTTTGCGGATTTTCGTCCGGGTCTGAATTAACACTCCAGCTTGCGACAGCTGTGATCAATTGTGGGTGATGTTCAATTTATACGCCAGCTTGTGTTTGTGAGATTAGTGTGTAAGCCACAACGTCAATGACCACACAGTACGCATGACCAAACAGTCACATGAGAAAAATGGTAACCGTAACTTTGTGTGATGGTCAACCCAGCAGTGTCCAGAATACGGCCTTTGATCTGCTTACAATGAATCACAAGAAAATCACGATTGATGTGAAACATGATGTGAAACACATCAGAGGAATCAAAACATTCACTGGTTGCAATCAAGTTTGTGTCCTAATACACGATATTATGGAGAGAGGATAAACCCATAATCCAACAAACCTTTGCACAAATTCAACATGAATCAAAAATGCCATCAGCAGTAGACGGTCGTTTGTTAATCCTATGTTTGAAAACAACTAAAAATCACAGGAGAGTGGGAAAAATGAAAAGCGGAAAGAAGCCTACATTTTGACTGTTCTTAGGAAGAAAGAGAAAGAGCAAAGTGTGGCAACGTCCACCTGATCGGAATTACCGAATGGATCGACAACGATTAATATGGCCTTGCTCTGAACACCAACAAAAAATATGCGATGAGGCCCTGATCTCACATGTGTGAATAGCATTGAAGGACGGAATTTACTTGAGGTTTGCAACTCATAAGTAGTTATGCAAAACTTTGAAAAAAAGTTATGGATTCCAAAAAAACGCTTTGAAGTGCAGATGGTCAAAAGCTTAGGAAGATTAGACCAAAATAGTTAGTGAGGAAAGGTTGTGTGTGTGTGTCTGTAGGACGAGGGACAATATTAGGACCAAAAAAAATAAACGGACCAGTGAATATAGCAGATAGAAGGGTGAGACATACAGACGTGTTCTGAAGGGTTGAAAGTTGATACATTCGAACACTGCGATTCTTACATTCTCCGTAGAGCACTGCTTACATGGGTGTTGGCCGAGGCCTGAACTGATGGGAGTTACAAGGATACGGAGGGTTAGCTGCAGCAAGTGGAGGAGCATTGGAGAGTTGTAGCGTCAACAAAAACAGACGGAACAGAGTGGCAAACAATAAAACCAAATTAATAGAAAGGACAGAGCTTTGTGGAACACCGGTATTCATCTTATGCCGGAAGGAGGTGGCTGCGACTACACGAACTTAAATTGAATGATCTCCTAGAAAAGCTGTAATGCAAGAGATCAGCCTTAGGTCAGACCAATACATTTGTAACACAGCTGGTAAACTTTCGTGCCAAAATCGATCGAAGCCTTGAATGGGTCAAGAGAGGCTAATTCAACTTCTCCAATACAAGAGACCGTGTATGGGGAAAATAAGTAAGAACTCTCGTCGGACGTTGACGCCTAAAGTTATACTGATGGGCACAAAGTAACCGGGATAACATAGGTTGAGCCATAACTTACAAAAAAACGGACGTGATGGATATACGACGATAATCGTTGGCATTCGTAAGCTTGGGGGATGAGGAAAAATGCGACAATTTCCCAGAAAAGGTGGATGTCGAAGCAAACGACTAACAAAGTGACCGAGCGATGACAGGCAGACAAACTTAACACATGACGGAAAGAGTACCGCCTAGACCTGGGGACTTGTTGATATCAAGGACGTGTGACAGGCTTACGAAAGCGACAAAAAAAAGTGTACGCCATTAAGAAGAAATCTGGCCGTACTGTCTGCGAAGATATGTCAAAGGCAGAAAGGCAGACGATCAGAACATGGTCTGATAAATCGACTGGAGAAGAGATAGTTAATGTACAGAAAGAAGGGGTACTAGTGAAAAAAGAATCAATAGCATGAGCGCTGGATTGTCTCAATCAGGCATCGTGATGAGAAGGTAAAACGTCCGATAAGGTCGTTGACAATAGTAAATCGTTCCACATTGTGGTTAGTTTGATCTGCTTTGGTTAAGAATGGAAATTACCCGGAATTATAAAAGTTGGAATTGGTCAACACAGAATTCAACAGCTGAGATACATCTTTAACGAAAGCAGTAACCGTATCGAGAAATTCGGAATCAAAATTGCCACTTGGCAGATGATATACGCGACACATACTACGTGGTTCATGCTGTTACAACAATCTTCATCAGCATAGCCCTGTTATCCGGAGAAGAAAAAAATCCGTGGAGGAGAGATGGAGTGGTTTACAAGTACAAAATGTCACTGCGGCAATAGAGGTAAGGGAAAAAACGGAATAGCTAAAGTACTAAGGACGGATAACGTTCACGTTAATCGACATTTCCGCCTACGACATAACCAAAATACCGGACTTAAACTAAAATATATCTCAAAGAACGGAGTTGACAATACAGTCGATATCATGAACGTTTGAGTTTCCAAGATCGCAAAAACGGTTAGCAGTTATCTGTATATAATCGTGATAATGTGGGGAAAGGAAAAACTGGCAACCCAACCTGTAACGGGAGTTAAAACTAACGACTGGCTCGTGTAGATATAAATGCAGGCCAATCAGGTACCCCTGAAAAATAATCCGACCACATGACGAGCAAACAGTAGTGCGATTAAGAACGACAAAAAACACCCTGCGATCAATCTGAATGGAAGAACTGTCAGGAAGTTGGGCAACACCAATGATTCAAAGATAAAAACACGAACGTCAGACAAATGGTACGTCATTCAATAAAACCAAGTAGATGAACATCCAAGGAAAATCAACAGTCGTGGAAAATAGAGCGTAATAAAAAGCTTATTTCCAGTGATTCATCATCAGGCTGAATACACCGCATTTACGTTACAAGGTCACAAATGAATCACTAGGGAGGCAAGCAATGAACGATGATCAGTGAGATCAGTCGAATCAATGTCAAGCTGTGATCAAGACCCTCCACTTGACCAATGGGCCTTGGTTTTTGTGGTTGTGGTTGCGTGTGGGCTCAGATACTGCCACGACGCCCAGACCTATACAGGAGAACGATTAGGGTTCTCAACCAAAGCCTTTGGCTCAAAAGCCTGTATTGAAAGGCAGCGGGTGGTTAGCAGTGTACCAGACCTGATACTTATTCTGGAAAAGGAGGCCAACCTTATTCCTACCCCCAACCTGGAGGATCAGGAGACTGTGGTTTGTCAGACCTCTATCTTAGGGCCTGCCTGGCATGAGTAACTCTATCGGTGTAGTGGCCATACCGTCTAGTTTAGCTCAATAGGTCATCGAGATGCGCAAGCCGTCACACCGCGTCGAGGTCCAGTCTCGTTGTGACAGAATGGGTCTTGAGGGGGTCACAGGGTGGAGGGTCAGCCAAGGTAGTTTCGAAGCCTAAGCAAAATGTTACGTGGCACAAGGGTGGATTGTACATGCGAAATCTGACAGCCTTAACCTCACTGTCCCCGAAGGGGTGACGTTAACTCGGCAGACTGAGCAAAATGCCTCCATCATGTTGACAGTTAACACAATCTACCAGGTGTGAAAGTACGACGCTATTAAACGACTTCCTTATTCCAATGTTAAGCCAGGTTGGGAGATGTTTACAGACTCATTCAGATAAGCGTCTGGTTGTGTGGCCAACACAACCGGTTCCACAGGAACAAAGGAACGATTGTACACAGAACGAGGCCCCAGAAGCAGACACTGTATCTTCTAGGCGTGAGCGTAAAACCACATTGGAATTGAAGTGAACACTCGGTTTGGCGGCGTAAAAATGTTTAATTAACTGCATTTAAGAACCTACCAGCTATATTTTTGGCTAACGTATCGCCATTGGAAAATAATCCAACATGCGCGACTTTTCTTTCTGATAGATGCGGCCGGTCTTTAGCATTCAGCTGTTGCACGGTTCTGTCTATGAACCGTTCCGAGTAGTGATTGTGTGTGAATGATAAACGTATGAATGTCAATTCTTCAGTAATGGAATGTTTGTGCGAAAATCAATAGTTTCGAGAGTTCGCTATAAATGCATCTTCGACCTTTAAAACAGATTTTGATCGGAATCCAGCTTTTGTTGCGACTTTGTTAGAAGGAAACATAACACAACCCAACAGCCTGGAACGGCGATCCACATAAGACTCTGATACGCACGCACAAGAGTTCCACAAATTACGGCGCATCCAAATCGGATGATGTTTTTGGATGCGGGTAGAGAGACTAACGCGTTTCATGGTCTGGAATTCACGGAAATACTCAATCTGCTAAACAGATACTGATACGGAATCACCAGGCAGCTCATCACGTACCTAAAAAGCCTGACATGAACACAAATTCAACAGTAGTTGCACAATAAAAAACATACAGGATGGACCGAAGAAAATGGAATGATTGTCAATTACTCAATGTTGTTTCAACTCCGTTCGAAATCACAAGCTGATGAATGACTGTAAGAGAAGATTTCGCAGGTCGTTTCTTGAATTGGCAGTTTATCGAAGATCATACTACCAACAAAACTCTGACGGTTGTCTATGAAGGTGTAGTCGCCTGTGTGGAAAATACTCCTCAAGAATGAGATCAGAAGATCAACACAGTCCTCTGTAAACGTCAAACAACGCCTTTGATGTTGTTTACTTAAATATGTACTTGTCTGACCCACAGGTAATTGTTCGTTTTCACAACGATCTTGGCGTGTTCTTTGGCAAAGCTTCTCTGGTATCTAATCAGAAGAAAATTGCTATCCTACTTTGATACAGTGAGCAGCAGAGTAGAGTAGATCACCTTTCTGCGTGAAAACTGACATTTTCCAACCACTATGGTGCGCCAGATGATGAAGACTGCAAAACTCTAGGAAGTATTGATTTTGAAAACGCTGTAGGTCTCTCGTCATCGACATATTGGTCTAGTAATCCTTGTTTGCACAAACTTTGAGGTCCATCACACTGACTTATCCATAAGTCATACTCATTTCTTCCAGGCATGTTGAAAAGAAGTCACCTCAGCAAATATATTAAAGAGTGGTCATCCAACGTTTGGTTGGTTCAGGAACGGCTAGTATACGACTGCGTGGAACGAACCACAAACATTTGGTAGGGTATGTTAAAGGAATCAGAAACACTGGAAGCGTGTTTGGTCCTCGCTAAATACAAAATCATTGTAGACACGCACATTTTCGACCGTCTGGTGTTTAGATACTCCGAGTGATGCATTCAGATACGAATGGGTTATGTGACCTACGCAGCATGCGTCACAGAAATACAAAGATTGGCGTGCAGATAATAGCACAGCATTACTTGTTAATGTCATCATCATCATCATCATAGACAGCAATACATCAGTGGTTCACACTGATGC
>JTDE01000811.1:165684-178871 GCA_014338405.1 Paragonimus skrjabini miyazakii
CAACCTCCTTCCAACCCCCAACCTGGAGGAGCAGGAGACTGGTTTGTCAGACCTCTACCTATTGGCCTGCCTGGCATGAGTGACTCTATCGGTGTGTTGGCCACACCGTCCAGTTTAGCCCAATAGGTCATAGAGATGCGCAAGCCGTCACACCGCGTCAAGGTCCAGTCTCGTTGTGACGGACTTGTTAATGTTAAAAGCAAGAATAAAGAAAACATAATAATCACCCATAATTTTGCTGTACAATAGCCACCTTATAACGATACCAGTGAGCTTCTTAGTGAGGTTATCACCGATAGTGCTACTTATGAACGATATTAGGATGTAAACGGATTTATTTTTCATGATGAACGCGGCCTTTTGCTTATCTCAAAGTCATCATATTTTCTCGGAGAATTGGTTAGAAATAGCTACTTTCTACAAGGAAACTCCGCAAAAACAACCGCCCCTCTTGGACAGCGAATGTGGGACACATTACTACAGCATGTTTGGCTAGGCAGTAGACGAAGGTTTGTTTTTGCTTTAATGGCACAAGGATGCCCGAAGCGTTACACTGGCCGGTTCATGTTTTCTTCAAATTGAGAACCTATTTCACAAGCTATTAAGTTGGTGAATGAGATCGATTCCCAACCACGAACAAGCCCAAAGCTAATCATATTAGAAACCAAACTATACATAACAGGAGTCTGAACAGAAAAATGGAAAACGGCTAGTTGACTGGGAGGAATTCACTAAACTAGACACGCACGCTGCAACAAACGAACAGGTGCACAATCCCAAGTAGCGCAACAATAATCTATATAGTCCTAACTTAGAATGCAGTACACACCAAGACTGCGACGTGTCCGTAGAGCAGTTGATGCCAATTAGCAGTTGCATCGTTACAATCGGGATTTTGCATATCCTACAAACGTTATACATTGTTAGGGAAATAAAAGCAAACACACTAAGTTGAGTTCGGTCTCTGACGTTAATATGGACTTCATAAAAACCCATCATCAAAACCGTATGAAGAAGCGTCACTGAATTTCAACAAATGGCACTGTAAAAGTTTATAAGAGTGCATTATACACAAGAAGACTGGACATTGGTAGGTCACCAAGACAAGTAGCTATGGACGAATCGTTCAATGCCGTAATCCGTAGCACTAACACTGAGAGTCGATGCTATGATCGCGTGTCGTGATCCTGTGGCACCCTTGAACAAAATGACACAAATTTGAATGGCCAGATCATATGTCAAGGACGTAAGCTCAGCAGTTACCGTCTCGTGCACTCTTATCCGAGTTACTCTCCACTTCACCGGCATAACGCTGGGAGCAGACACTAGTAGGCCAGAAGCAGTCAGCTGACTGGGCCTCTTTGTTAGAGGTTCGTTTGATCCGTCAGGCTTCTGACTGGAAAGAAATAGTGACCAAACTATTACAGTGGCGTGAGTGTTGTCGCTTAACTGAATCGTCTGTAAAATAGTGAATATTAATGGATCGGGTTAGTGAAAGCTGTAACCGTGTCGCTAATAGCGGAGGTCAGTATCACTAGGCTACCACGAACAACTGTACGCAAGATTATGCATATCAAATTGCCTAGGTCTCTCTTATGTGATGTTGATCGTGTGTGACGTAGCTTAATCCTTTCGGATAATGAGATCTCATTATATTGTGGCAGTATGTGCTAACAATCTACCGCTTTCGGATGGTGAAACATGTATGCAAACACGCCACTGTATTGTGTTTTGTAGTGTACATTATTAGTGATGCTATCGTTTCATTCTGTAGACCAATTCAGGTCACCTTGAATGATTAATATCAAACCCTTATCTTAGTATGGTGTCTGCGGATGATGTCATCTTACTGTTAATCAAAAATCAGTCATCTGAAAGGTGTGGAAACACTGGCATCGGATGTTTCAGCTTAAACACAAGAGTTTCGGAAATTAAGTTCCATCGATTTTTTTAATAATCGCTCTTCTCTTTAAGACGGTATGACAGCTAAACGTCAGTGTGAACCGTTGACGTAATACAGATGAGATAATGAGTCTTGTATAGGCCAAAGAGTTGAACAACTTTCTCTTGCTGACGAGTAGTATGGGATTTTGATTTCCATATAGATTGAACATCACCCACAATTGCTCGCAGCTGTCGCATCCCCATAGACTTTCCAGTCGGCCCCTTTCGAACAGAAGCACTATACTCGAGTTTCGCTCTCATTAGAGCTCGTCAGTTGTGCATATCATCGCCATTGCCGGGACTTGAACCACGGACATGCTGTTCATGAGGCAACCGTGTTTACCACTGCGCCATTGACCTCACAGTAGGCACGACCGAATTATCATTTGTGAACACTCAACCACTTTCACATGTGAGTAATGATCAGGTAGCCCACTCGCCTCGAGAGGAGACACAATAACTGTCTGTTAACTCCAATCGGTGACCCCTCGACTGGGACTTCTCTGCAAGTTGAAATCACAGAAATCATTGACTTGCAGAGCGGTATTTGATTACTGTCGTGCCTAATGTGAGGTCAATGGCATAGTGGTAAACACGGTTGCCTCATGAACAACTTTCTCTTAATTGAGATATCCAGGGTTAGACAGACAAAAACGGGGTTATCACACCGGGGAAGGGTAGAGACGATTTAAAAATGGAATGGGTGTAGAACTAGTGTGCAGACTTACTTGTAGCCTCTGAGCCGAAAATGGTAGATATGGCCGAAGCACTGCACAGTCAGACAAGTCACCGTACTCGTTCGGTAAAAGTACGCTTGCCACACTGGAATAGTACGGCGCAGTTACAGAATCGACCACGCTGTCCCTGTGATCTGTCGGTAGCATTGCCTCTGGTTGGATCGTTGGAATGGAAGTTTCAAAAAGAAGATGGAGACATGAGCAGCTAGTGAAACACACTGACATGTGATCACGAAAACGGTTGGATTATCGATGTAAATACGCAAAGAACATCATGACTTGAACGGAATCAATAAATGTTAAAAAGTGATATTCAGATGAGACTAATTACATATATACCATCTATCAATGTAACCTTGACAGCTTTTAGCAGCAGTCGCATTGTGATAAGAGAACAAGACGGTGATGCAAGTAATCTTAAGGCAGTCTTCAGAAATGCCTAAAGCTCATAGTATATAGATTAGTGACAATACAAATGTCAAAAGAGCCGCAGGTTTTTGTGAAGGTCAATAAAAAACAGCATTGTGACGAGACATAACTAAGGAAAATTCATTCAAAGGGATAGAAACGTCAAAGGAGAACTGACAGAAAACACCAGCTGCAAAAATGCGATAGCACAAAAATACACAAAATTTAAATGGAAAACCCACTACGTTGTGAAATAGGATTATGCCTCTTGAACGGCATATACATGAACCTGACGAAAAGGATTCTCTTCCATTAGACGAACTTTCGCTATAACACGTTCAATATGACAGGCGCGATAACTGATTTGGATCCAATTCGATAAGTTCTGTTATGTTATGAGATTCAGTATAATTACAAGGCAAGCATGATGGCCAGAGTTGGCACCGACTCCAGCAAAGACCGTCAGAGAGGAACGTTTAGCTCGTACATTTGCATCTCAAATATTCACGAGATCTCAAATCATAAGGTGATGAATGTGTCCGTCAGGTGGATAAATTGTACAAATAGACTAAGTTATGTTATAGTACTGAACAGCGCTCGCAACAGGCGAAGTCGACGAGTGGCAACTACGAACCTTATTCAACACCCGGCAGCTTTACGATTTGTGGTCGCATTGTAACCCGAGAACCTCTTCATTTTATTTAATGACTACCAAGTTTTAGTAAACAACGTCTGATGCGGTAAACAGATGGCTAGCACATGAAATGTGTGGCCTATCCGTCGCAGACTGTGCATTTTCACTCGTTGACTAATGATTATTTTAAATATACCCCGTGTCATTCATGCGAACATTCCATTTGTTGCAGACTGACTGACGGAGACAACGTTGGTCAGCCAGTGAGGTGTAATGTAGACTGTTTACATTTTTGTTATGCGTAGGTCACGTTTTCCCATCAAGAAACCAATTTCATTGTATGCGGGCAGTGTATACCATTCAACGTCAACCGGATATTTCACCAACGCTGTAGTTAACGGAGACTGCCGAGGTCAGCAGGTGCTTCGCTACTTTCAGCAGTATGCTAACTCACGCAGATAGCAACACTCCTGTGGGTTAAACTACCCAAAATCTTAAATGAACAACCTGTAACAAAGAAAGTGGAAATAAAAAGGCCCAGGTCATTAAGTGGCATCTTGAAAGTGCGAGGTGACATACAAAAATCCAGTCATTCAGTTCGCTTGATACAACCGGCCGCGAAGTAATATGAATAACTCTAGCTAGACAAACTGTAGACGCCTTGATAATCACTGTTGGAGTTAAGGCGTGACGATTTTTTAGAAAGTTGGTTCCATCCCCCTTCCCCATTGATTTCTAAATCACGGCCGTTAGATCTTATTGGATCGTCCTTTTTGTTACGCGCAAAACCGTTCGGTCCAAAACCGAGAAGGAGAAGAGATGTGGCAACACCGTTTATTGGAAACCCGAGTCAGAAGTAAGCCACAGGACTCAGTTTATAGGATGAAGTGATTACCATATACGGCCGACAAGACGCGAAGCAAATCAAACGAGACGATCATACATAACAGTCGTACGCAGAGCGAATTAAATGAAACAGACATGTATGGCAGTCAAGGCGTTAGAAAAAAGGCAAACACGAGAAAACACAGTCCAGAGAGCGCACGGGCGTTCTACCACACGTTTGGCAGATCGGAACCACCCCATCATCCACGAACATGCCGTCCCAAATGGGTCGATCGACTCATATGGCGTGGTACATCCTGGCTGCTTCGCTAGGAGATGCGCCTCCTGACAGATCTCCACCATCCGAAATAGTGAACTTTCGAGCCAGTCGATTATACACTGACACTCTGACTAAGGAGTGAGAATACAACGATCTGATCGATAAAAATACTTACCGATGTTGATCTATGAAGAGGCAACTTCAGAGAGTAATGTGAACAACTGAATTGAAGACAGCCTCCAGATCTGGAAGGGCTACGCCAAATGGCGGTCCATACGAAATGATGCAGGAGAACTGTGGTCAATGTACTCGCCGCCAGGTCGAAATCTTGCACAGTGCTAATAGAACTGCTCATTCCTAAGAAAGGTGAACCGACGAAACATCAGGCCAGTGAGCAAATTTGATGAGATGAAGACAATATCAACAGATACCAAAGTTGTTTCTAACTAGACTTCCGCTCCCTCTGTCCCAAAACTGGAGTAACTACCGATAAGCAAGTCACGAGGCACCTCTGCAGTTTCCCGAATCATCCGTATGTGTTATCGGCTTTGATACGAACTATTCGCAACCCAGCGGAAACTGAACAATCTGTTCATCACTGCCGCCTAATAAGCTTTACTCGTACCTTCATCGGCCACATGTCAACTAACTGTCACACAATTAAAACTACAGGATCTTCGGAGGTAATCAACAGCATACATCTACTCTGAACGGTTACCCTCAAGTGAACGACAGTCTTCACGAGGTGACGAAACCTGTATGGGGTATCATGGTGGAACATAGAAGCAGTTCAACTCAACCCTCCAATAGTTCGATAGCCAACAGAGGAAATGACTGTACGAGTCTACGACGACCGCCGCCGTAAGTTAAGCCGCTGTCAGCACAAACCACACCTGGACATAGTAACCAAACGTTACACGTGCAAGTTAAGCCAACATTTCAAGGCTGGAACAGGCGAGTATTCGACCGAAAACGTTTCTGCTGACAATCTATGGTTATCTGAGAAACTGAATTATACAATCCTCATGAGCAAACGTCCAGTCGCAAGACACCTGAGAATCTACTGATTGCCCCAAACTGAATCTCTCCCGACTAGACTGGTAAGGAAAGCTAGAGTTACTGGATGCATTCATCAATAGCGGCTGCAAACACACTCAAACATAGTAACTTCAACGCCAGCACGTTTTCAGCCCGGAAGTCTGCTGCGATTCGCCGTGCGTCCACTGTCACAGACAACATGGGAGGCACTGGGATCACGAGTCAGTCCAGTATTCCATCGCAGACATCTCGCCTCTGTACCACAGTTGTGATGCATGAAACCGGCCAGCTCCAAGAGGCGAGTATCATGCTGTTAGTCGATTCTCCGTGTGGGTGACGCGACTATAAATGTGGAAACGACCAGCAGAGCTGTAAAACACCCCATGAATTTGCATACTGGATAAAATGACGCCCCCTAAATGTGCTAGTATCAGTTTTCAAAGGCATGTGTACGAAACGAACTAGAGGAGAACGTGTTGTCAGACGGAACTTTGTTCAAGGTCGACTTAGGAAAGATGTTACAGATCAAATTCGAAATCGCCGGACCACTCATGGTCTTGGTTCCAGGACAGAGAAGCCATTATTGTAAAATTCTAGCGAAGGTGCATCGACAAGGCAGATGGTGAGACAAGCTTCTATTGTTCTTCTTCCTGAAAAGGTGTTAGGGCTAGCGATCACTAGACAATTAAACACGACCTTTTATCTAACCTTCCTGTGTACCATCTATTCGCTCACTAACGGTCTATGTGCGACCAGCTGCACTCAATCTACGTCTATCCATACATGGTTGCACCTACAGCGATTAGTCTGTCTAAGTAGTGGATACTGTTCTCCTTGAGGTCCCTCAGTTTGCACGTATTTCAGTAACTGAGTGATCTATAACATTGAGGTGTACTGGATCGACACCAGCACTGCATGGAAAATCCTCGCAGTCCGATTTTGGTCTTCTGTTGCCCATTTCGCAAGGGATCTGCGGAAGATACGATACGAGACACGGGTGGCATAAAATTACGTACAATGAAGAAGTTGTGAAGAAGGTGGAAGCAACCAGCTAGTCTGCCACCTGATCCAGTGTCCTGAATGTGAAACTTGCTTGTTCGATAAATTGTTTCTGAAAGTCGCCGCCTGCGCTCGATCGCCCGTACACAGTGTAAGCATCCAGGCTGTAACATACGGATCAACGTGAGTACTATTTTTCACATGCCTCGTACCAAATGGTCTTTATAGCGTTAATTGCGAACCTGCGTGATGATTTGTCCCCGAGGCATGGAACAACGGATATCGACTTGACGCTGGCACTCCCGAATTCGAGGTCAATCAATGATTTGTAATAGCTGCGGTTGAGGAGGTCTCCTTAAACGGTACCCAATCGTAACTGAGGTTTATCGCTCAAGATTTTACAAGTAATAACTAGTTAGAAGAGAGCCAGCTGTGAAAAAGTTAGACTTCTGTCGGATATCAAACAGCGACAGAAACAACAGGCCCAAACACGACTAGTGCACTAACAGCCGAGCTACAAAGTCCCACTAACAACTCACCAGTCTTACATTTCAACTTCATTATCCACCCATTTCACTGTGGTGTGGGTAAAATTCGGGGGGTTTTCAGAACGACTTCAGAACGTTTCGTTTAGAATGGGCACCAGATTTAGAGGGATTAAACTGCGTTAATAAACGCCGTGGTTAGTCCAACGGAGAAAGAACCAAAGTAGAACCCGAACAGTGATCAATGATCGGATCTGAGAGATGGTCTCTCCAGAACCTTAACCCCTTAATGAAGCTCCAGAGGCCGAACGGAAGTGGCTTGTCCAAAGAAATGGCCCTTGGGGAACGGGACTCTCCACCATATACATCGCCTGTTGGCTGTGCCCCGGTGAACAAATTTGTTCCTTGACCTGAATATAAGACAATAAATCTTACAACATAATTTGTCCTGAGCCAGAACTCAGCGTGTGATTCGTCAACACACTGAAAGTCAACTCACATCGAACTTTTACACAGTCAACCAATTTGGCTTCACATGTCCTATAACCTAACTTGATCTACCAACATCAAACAACTATTATGCAGAATTCGCAGGCTTATTTTATTTGTATGGGATTTTGAATCCTAGTGAACACATATTTTATTGAGCGATCTGTTTAATGTCCCTATTGACTACAGAGTACATCCATTATATTCATCAGTTTGGCAGCCAAAGATTAAGAAATTATAAGCTGTTCTCTCGAATGTGTCATACCGTAACACTGAGTTCATTCACCTCTTCCGAATATTCAAGAGCTGGTGAGAAGCTCTTTCAGGTTGCCTGATAACCTTCCTCGACCAAGACAATGAGAGCGTTCCCGGTTTACGAGCTCATGTTTGAACCGCTGAAACGTGTGTTCGCTTACGTTTGTCTCACCATCAAACAGATATTTTTTCTCAAGTCAGAATAATTACGGAGGTCTGAAAGATAGCTGAATCGACCGAAATCCAATCAAAGAACCTTGATCCGCATTCAAACAAAAAGTTATTTCAGTACTGCTGCTGCTGCCCTGGTATCACTACTCAATCATCAACACTCTGGTTCTATACAGAAGTCTGACTTCGACTGGGTGGAGTAAATTCGGTCAAGATCCAGTTCAGTCCTGGCCAATTATGCAAGCGTCAGTGTTCACCTGTGACGGCATATTTTAGCGATCTTTCCAGACATTTCGCTTTGATTCATGAAGAGTTTTAATGGGACTTTTGAAACTGTACTGAGAACAACTGTTCGTCACAATGTTACCTCCACTTTAATGAGAACATATTCCAGGATAAACAGATAACTACCAAAATTGAAGAACTATAATTTGCATAAACCAGTGGACGCAGTCCTTTAATTTGCTACACTCTTTGTTCGTGAAAACAACCATGTTCAATCGTCAACGAATGATACTATGAGCCTCACAACGATCACCGAATAGTTTCGAAGGAGCCCGGCTGGACAGCTTATCGGAACGTGAGGTCTGCAATCAACTGTTGATGGTATTCAATTCACACTGTGCATATAACCTGGCTACAACTGTTCACAGCGTGACCACTTTGTGAGTAACTGAATGAGATCATTACACGTCACAGTAGTGAATAATCCACTCAAATCCACTTATTCTAACTGAGTTAGGGAAATGACAGTTAAAACGATCGCTACGAAGCTAGTGGGACGTAATTCTTCAGTTCCACTTGGGAAAATCAATAAATTATTCCGGCATGTTTGTCACAAGTGGAACATGTAGACATGTAGAAACTCTGACATACAAACGTAGCCCCCTAGCATACTTGGATACGTGTAACATGAATATGCCTTGAAGTTTCTTGGTCGAGTTTAGACTGGGAGCAAAGACTAATCTGCTCAATAAGTGTAGTTTGTGAAAGAGTCACGTTTTGGTGAGGCGGGATGTATGCAATGGGCCGCCGGTATGAGAGAAGATTAGGTTCGTCCGCACAGATAACGTGGGACATGGCAACAAAAATGTTTCTAACACGGTGACAGTTTGCTCATTATCTGGAAAAACAGATCTACTTATCCATGGTTATGAAACGGCTGCGAACCATTACTATTCGTCAGTCACAGATCCTCAAATTAGAGCACGCCGTATTTTTCTGAAGGCTACACCAATGTCAACTTCACCCATCAATACCATCCAGATTATGTGCGCAAATTTGTTTGCGGGGTGAAGGCAATGTACACATGGTACAGCTAAGGTAAACTGAATTCGAAGAACACGATTCTGAAGTTGTATTTTGTTTGTTTTGTATTGTGCCTGAGGTAGGAAAAATCCTCCGATTCACATATTACTTCCCATCCACATGCTGTCCTCAAGTTCAAACTTGTTTACACATATGAATATATTTTAGATGTCAGGCTTACATCGATACGGCAGCCAACTAAACACATTATCCGTACACCGTTTTGTCACTGATCTGTGTTATTCGCCGTGATGGATGAAAAGAGGGATTGCGAATTGTTTCGTTGGACACTACAGGCCAAGAACGGGTTATAATAGCACCCAGAGAGTAACCTAACAATTACGTTGTATACGTTACCTCATCAAGAACAAACGTGTGGCAAACAACTTCAATTACTCTGATGTGTGCTATTGTGTTCGTCACATAATGAAACTGGACACTGCGATGCGTTTTACGCGATAGAATTATCTATAAAATATCAAATGATATTATAATTCTGTCGCGGATGAATCACGAAAACCTGATATTGAAACGGATGATGAATCCAGGATATTTGGTCAAAAGGATAAAAAGCTAAAATATCGGATGAGACAAATTACTGCCGAGAAGGAAGAAGAAAAAAGCATGAAGGCGAACAAGTGCAACTTTACCATTACTGTCCATCGTGGTGGTTGCGTGCGGTCGATGGCGAGATCTGGAGATGCCCACACCGCCGTTCGCTGTTGAATGATGTCCGACGCTCGCATACAATCCATCCGACTCTGACTGAGGGTCATCGCAAATCGAATAGCGTCGTAATTCTGTCAGATCCTTTAGTGATGTAAACAGAACAAAGGCACACGGCAGTGCGGTCAGTGGAAGGAGAATGAAAGACGCAGAGGTGAGGATAGATAGCATATGCAGATCAAATGGAATTTCCTAATTTGAAGCTCGTCGGTTGAGATTCTATGTTACGGATGGCAACATCTTGATAAAACCGAAACCACAAGTGGCACACAGCAAAATCAGACAGTCTGGTGAGAACTGATTTATAATTGACCAACGGACTTTTGCAGTTAAAATGGAAACTGGTCGACACACTTAATTTTGAAGAGCATTCTCATGACAAACCTAATTTGATGAATCTCAGTGTCAACTATTCCAGCGATCACACAAAGGTAATTTGTCCCTAAAATTGTCTGAGAAGTTCACATGACACATTGGGATGAGCGGATAGTCGGATCCAGATATACGAGTCTCCAATTCCTAATGTGACTTCGTAGTTCAGCTGGTAGAGCAAACGCCGTGCCAACACATGTGATTTCAATAGATGACTTTAACTCAATCTTAATCACATTATCTATGACTAATGAGTAGTTCGTATTTAATAGTGCCATCGGTTGTCTGAGAACACCGGACCATGGCAGTGTATCGCCCAAATAACGTGTTGCATCACAATCAGCGGCTGGTTGAGAAACGGAGTCCTCAGGTAAATCTTCCAGAATCCGTGCGTGTATTTGTAGTCTGGTTATTAAGGTCTGTACATGCTGTTCCTGTCATTGAATCAAATGAAGACAAAAACCAGATTTTCCTCAATTATACGTTTTCTAAATTTTAATTATCAGGAAGACCGGTGGGTTCACAGTACATATTTATTCAGTAAAGGGAAGACGTATAACACATTGACAGCAAGCAAGGAGTAGAAGGTATTTACCTGTTTGTAATCTGCTCCACTAGGTACCGGAGGGAGCTCACAGTTACGATGTGAGTTGCCTTCCTGTCTGTCAAAATGTAAGGGGGGAAACGCTGTCGTTCAAATAACTCCTCACCACAATTATATATTTACGGAAAAGTTAATCCAATGAGCAAGTGTTTGTGAAACAATCTGTTTACGAGGCACTGATCCAAACAATACACGTTTGAAATGCGTGTTTGAGACAATTACAAGATTAAAATAGATCGTTATAAGTTTGATGTCACTCACATTTAAACACAGTCTTTTCATAGTCTACATTCGAACTGCGCCCAGATCTGACCGTACTAGAGGCGAACAACCTCACTCTAACAGGGCATTAAACTCCGGTCGTCTGATTTTCGAAGCGAGTGTGTCGACTGCTACGCCAATGATCTCACATTAGACGTGGCAATCGCTTGTGAGTAATGTTCAGGTTATCCGATCGTTCGAGAACAGACATAGTACATCCACATACTTATTCGTTTTCAGCTTTGAATAGTACTCGTGGGTAACATGGCCCAGGCTGCTGCTGATCCGGATCCGCGGAGTAGCAAGTTAACAAGCACAGATGTATGAAGAACAACCAAGCAAAAATGATGTGGATCCATGAAGGAAAATCAACAAACTTACGGACACAGATTCGCCAATGACTGCAACACACTGCCCGGTCCGAGAGTGCGTCTAGTTGTCCGTGAGGATAGTCGCGACTTCTGCAACCAAGTAAACGGTGCCTACCAACCATGACCAACGGGGCAGTCAAGGTTTTCATAGTCCGTGATCACGTCTTCGTCTGACCGCCTTGTGGTTTTCCCCGACTGTCAGCAGATATTGTGAACAACGCACGACACGACAAACGCTCCGCCAGCATATGGACTACGTGACCTAGCCACTGTGAAATGTGCACCTTCAATACATTGATTATCGGTTGCGAAGTTGGAGATTTCAAAAATAAGCAGGTCGTACTGCCCACATAATCAGATCATTTGACACACACCAATTGGCGGAGACAACGGCGGCAGAACATCCGGATTCTACACACATCCTCCACAGAAACGGACTAGATGTCAGATCCACAGAGCAAGACTGAAAATATCATGCACTGTAAATCCTCTTCTCAATCGACCACCGGACGTCTATACGACGCTATAGATGACAGAGATTAGCGAACACACTACACACTGTCGCCTTCCTCACAGATACCTCGTCAGTAACAGCATAGGCTGATCAGATGACACCACCCAAACAAGTAAAGCCATCGAATCTCGAACAGCCTGCTTGTAACCCCAAAGACAGGGTCAGTGCCAACTCAATTTTGAAACAATACTTTGAAGATGCAGAATTCATATCATACGGATCAACCATAGCAGTTAATCGGTTTAGCATGGTCTGCATGCAGAAGAATTAAGTATAACAATCAGCTTGTTGCAATGCTCGGAACCCCCGAGTATTCCTAAAATGTCACTTATTACAACACTACTTGAAACCGGAAATGTTCGAGATAGTGGCGAATAAACGCGCACTATGCACTACATCGATTAACTCCAACTGATTACCCAGTGGTCGGATGAGTAGCGTTTGATTCAGTAGCAGTAATAATTTTTTAATCTGCACTACCAACAGCGATGAAGTCAGTAAAGAGTCTGTGGGTAACAGTAACAATTTCGCGTTGAGTATTATCGGATGGATTCGTAGCTCGCGCTGTCGTGGCGCGCTGAACCACCTCCTCGTGGTGCCGACTGGGCGGTCTCGGTGCAAACCTTGACTGGCTAAGAGTCCAGCAACTCCAGATGGGGCCAACCACTCTACCTGGTTTTAATCGTACTGGTTACATTCGATCAAGACAATGAAATTACCGCCAGCACCTTCGTGCAGGCAACTACCAGGACACAGGATAGGCGAG
>JTDE01000812.1:0-15619 GCA_014338405.1 Paragonimus skrjabini miyazakii
CCACCATGCCTCGTGCTTCTTAAGAACATAATGTGCATTCCGCGTTCTGGTCCAACACCAACAGCATACTCTTTACGGCTCTTGAAAATTATCGTGATTACCATCGAGAAAGCTGCATGTATACTTCTTGTCACGGCGCCATGGAATCTCCCATCGTTCCAAAAAAGAGCATAAGAATTCGCGAGCCGTTTGCCTAGCACGAGCTGCTCGCTGAGCTATTCCTGTAGCTGACCTGCAGTTCCCAAAAACGCATAGCACCCGGCTAGGTCGTGGTCGGTGATAATCCTGCTGAAGCTGCCAGCATTCTGAGAAGAATTCCGTCCATTACAGGCTCAAATAACCCGCGCTCATTCACAACAAACTCTGTCAAATGTGCCCACAACAAAGCCCAAAGTCTGACCAGCAAACTAGGTGGACTCCGCGCGCTTTGCCTGACGGATGACTTCTTTATTGTCGGTAGTACCAAAGTGTGGCTCCCACCAAGTCATCTTGACCCCGAGCTTGATATAGCAGATGGTCCTTTGTAGCAGTGATATAACAATGAGCCCTCTAGGTCCGCAACTCCCCCGTCTCACCCGATTCTCACTACTATTTTTGAATCCGTCTGGTGCTCCACTGCACTACGCAACTTTGACAGAACTTTAGCTAGTGTAATCTATTGGCCGATCTGCCTTAGTTCCGATCACGACGAGGCAGTCTTGTCCACACTCAATTGCATCCTCCCTAGGAGAATTATATATCATAATAATGAGTTACTTTAACCTACCACAAATTGACTCTCAATCTCATGCGTACAAATGCCTCATCGATGCAGTGCCTGAAACATTTCTAACCGCAATAGCAGTGTCTGGCCTTAAGGAACATATGACTGATTGTACAAGATAGCACGAGAGCCATGCTTCTCCCCGTCTATATTACATTACCACTAATAAGGAACTTATGGTCAACAACTTAAAAGTGGACACCCCGCTCGGCTCAGGCGATCGCGCTGTACTTACTTTCGACTTCATTTGTAGTGCTGGGCTTACTTCCGAGGCAAAAGTTCCGAAAAGGAACTCAGAAACTATTAGGGTGGAGGCAATCAACGCATAATTATCTAATGCCTTGTGGGCCAGTTTAACTCGTCATTGTCTGTTGAAGAAATGTGTGAACAATTTACCAATACCATTCGCGACGCCGTAGATTGCTTAACACCATTATACTCCGCAACTCGCCGGAAGCAACAGCAACAATTGCAGCCTCGAACGTCAAATGTGATCCACACTAAACGTCTAGCATGGGCGCAGTTTAGAATGTCAGGGGATCTAGGTGATCATTATCTCTATGCGCAACTTTGAAACCGATGCAGCAAACTAATCAAGGAAAATCGACTGGACTTCCGGTAATGTTTAACCCAGAATTTCATTGATGATCTCAAAAGCTTGTGTAAATTTGTCTCCAAAACTGGTAAAGCCAAAGCCGGTGTGCTCCAGCTAGCCTGTCAGCAAGAGCTTAATATCTCAGACAGTGAAGCTTCTGAAGTTCCGGCTGACTTTAATAGCAATGTGTTTATTAAAAGCTTGCCGAAGTGCTTCGTGACAGAAGATGATAACACTTCTTGATGAACCTCCGCAGTAGATATAACAGTGGATGCTGTGTCAGTGAAACTTTGGGAAATTAAATTTACATCCTCAAGGCCAGGCTGTATATCAGTTTTGGTCTTTGCCCATGAGGCCGCACAGTTGACTATCCCGCTAAACATCCTGCTTCCACGAACACTTTTTGTAGGAATGGCGTCCAAAGGTTAGAAGTCCGCGGATACCATTCCCATCTTCAAAGGTGGCATCGTAATCGGCTCTGCAACCACCGCCTGACTGCCCTCTTATCCTGTCTGTCCAAGGTCTTCGAGGCGTTAGTGTAGGATTCACTATTTGGACATCCTTTAACACAAGCTTTCTTTTGTGGCGAGTAACACGGCTTCCTCCGCGGTCACTCGTGTATTGCAAATTTGCTGTTAACTGTAGACCAGTAAACCAGTGCTGCCAACAGGAGAGAGGGAATTGATGCTACTTACCTTGAATTCGCCAAAGCTTTTGGTCGAATAAATCATTCCGTTTTTTTCAACATGACTCGCCGTTGTGGTGCCAATGGTAACCTTCTCGCCCAGCTCAAATCTTGTCTATCAAACGGTTCCTATCGTGTGTGGGTGGGTTACTCCGTATCCTCTGCCAGACTTAACATTTGCGGAGTCCCACAGGGCTCAATCCTGGGGTCACTACTTTTTCTACTTTCATCAACGATTTACCATCTTGAGTATCGTCTCCACTGGTGCTGTTTACTGATGACCTCAAAATCCAGCGTATTGTGCGTTATAGCTCTGAGGCGAGCGCCCTGCAGACTGATATTAGTGTTTTTTCACAAATAGTCTAAACCAAACTCAACTGAATTCTATACCAGCAAGTGCAAAGGTATGCGTATCAGACATAAGCATAACATACATCCTCAGCGAAGTACCGTTCCAAGTCATGGACGGAGAAAAAGACCTCTGAGCTGTTGTGGCGCACAATCTCTCGAGTTCTTTTAATACTGAGGCGAGCGCCAAGAAAGCGAACAACGCACTAGCGCCTCTGAAGGTGCGTTGAAAAAACCGGGGCACTCATGTTTCAGTAACCATTATTACTCCTCACCTCGAGCAAGGGATCCTTGTTAGATCTTCTCACTTAGAGGAGGACAAGCGTAGTTTGGAAACTGTCCAAAGTCGGGCGACGAAAGCAATTTGGGGGTTGAGTGCAAAACCCTAAACTGAGCGGCTTCACGAGCTAAATATCTTCTCCCTGAAATACTGCTATGTATAAATGTGTATAAATATATAGATACGGTAGAAATAAAGGAACCTGACGTATATAAAAGGTGGCAATAAATGATAGAAACAAGTAAAAAAATCAATCGAACAGGCTCACTGGTATCCTGATGCTAGTTCTGAGGTTCGTACACCCAAGGCTTCCCAGCCTTATATTAGCGCGGATCGGAAATCACGATGAGCAGACGGTGGATCTGCAAACAGACCTTATTTATTTATCTACTCACCGTGCACAAGCGGACCTCAACGCAACGACTAAGGGCGCTAGCCAGCTGGACGTGAAAGAATTTTCAGCCCAACCGCACGGCAGCCGCCAGGTAGGATGAATGTCGACGGAAATTCCAGTCGATCTTCAGAATTCAAACAAGCGTCAGGCTGGTTGGGCGGCGTTGCCAGTGGTAGTAGCTAAACCATTGTTATCCTAGTCAGCGTTGTCTACAAAAGTAGAGATGGTGCGGGTTCATTATATAGCTACGAGTAAAACTGCGATACCTACGCCAACGCACTGATTTTGATGTTAGCGGTTTATAGTGAACTTACATTCACAAGGTAATGAGAACCGACGCGGTGGTACTGGCAAGGCAACTCTCACGTCGCAGGGAGTTTAGAATTTTAGGGACGTTGAAGGTTATCTCACTACTGTACCTTTGAATGCAAGTCGTAGATCGCGATTTCCTCAGCTGTCAAGTTTTGGAAAATTATTTTACCGAAGAAACCGCTTTATGAGGGTGGTAACTGGCGCAGGAGTTGAAAACGTCGAAATATGCGCCATGGATTCATATCTGTTTGCATTAGCCGATCGTTAAATGAAAACGACATTGTCGTAAATCTTTTCCGAAATTCGATTTGGCTGCTGTTGTTGTGGTCGATTGCGTGTGGCTATGTTAACACAAGCGTGCTGAACTTATTTTTAATTTACCTCTCATTTTTTCATTTGCTGATCATTTAACTTTCATTTATTTTTGATTTTTAGGAAATGGATCACACTGTGACTTTCAAGGCGATGTTTGAGAATCGTGAATCTAACACTTTCTTACAATGCCAGCAGTGCCTTCAGAGGTACATGGATGAGGTGGGCGTTATTTACGTTTGTGGGACGAACCATGGGTTGAAGGGTTGTGCGACGTGTCTTGTGGGTTAACTGTTGCTAGTTTTAACAATTCAGTTCTCTCGACACATGTTACAGATCACAATTTCTTGTGGTCCGACGAGGTGCGTGACTGGTTGTGAGCTCTTTCGAGTTGAAGTAAAACCACCTCTGCAGTCGTCTGCCATATGAGTCCCATCCTACAAATCGTGGACTCACGGTTAATGAATTGAACGAATGCAAAAGTCTGTTCCAGCAAAACACACCAACTGCTGACATCAAGCAACATGTAGCGGATGTTTCCAGGAGGTTTATCACAACCTCTGTCGTTGGAACTATCCGCCACATGTTAAAATCTGCAGCGCCAAGTGAGTTTGCTGTGGAAGATTGGTCACGGAACATCAGAGGTCCTTGATGAGGTGTTGTCGATAATTAGTGCGGAAGATGTGGCGCTCACCATGAGGGATGAAGGCAACAGTTATATGCATATCTGCTTCGCCCAGCGAACGCAGATTGAACTATCCCGACGTCTCCCGCATGAAATGAAGGTGAATGCCATCCACGGGACAGACGGGCACAAGTGTGTCAGTGTATATTTCCTCACACTTTCGAGGCTGGAAGTGATATCAGCTCTTCGCAACAGATGGTATGGGACACGGCCGACCCGTGGTGTACGGGTACTTTCGTAGTGAGAAGTATGCCTTACTACGTAGGCTGTTCGAAATTGTTCAAGAAATGATGGACGAGCAGACTGCGGTGAATACATTTGTTGCGGATAAGATGGTCGCACAAATGAGGGCAGCCCATGTGGTGTTCGGCTGCGACATCCTGTTGTGTTACTTTCACGTACGTGATGCCGCACGTAAGTATGATGGTGGGCAAAATTCGCCCGTCACAATTGTTAAAAGCAAACTTTTTTCCCAATCGTTATCTTTTCCACCGAACGACTACGGCGGACAGCTAGGAATGGTAAGGTGCATTCTTACACTGTTTACTGTATGTTAAAATGTGATTTGTATATCACTGGCCGAACAGATAGGAAGTTTCTGGATTAGTTGTTGCGTAATTGGCTGTATATCAAGCAGAAGTGGGCCATCCATGCGCGAAGCGATGTTGTCCACTTTAGCAATCGAACGAATAATAGGCCGGAGAACGCGAACGGACGGTTGTAGAAGAGGACGCACCCAAGAAACTTCCTAGCCGTCGCCATTCAGAAAATATTGATTCACAGTGAGTGGCTGCTGTGAGGTACGGAAAACAAACGACCTATGGGTGCGATCGTCGTGGAGTTGCCGATGTTGGCTGGTACATGAAGAACATTCTTCATAGATAGACCACGTTCGCAAGTCGCCTTCTCCAAAAACCTTTGAAGGGGCGGGCTCCGCGACTCTTGTTCGAAACAGTATCTAAATGCAAGGTTAGCGGTGTTCTAATAATCACATTGAACATTGCAACAAGAGGGCGACGCTTCCGTCGTGGATAGCGCTGAGGACACATGTGAATGTACATTTTACTGTACAATGTGGCTGCCATGCGTACATATTCTATCAGTGTTCCGGAAACAATTCTTCCCGTACAGTGAGGTGTTTTGTTGTTTTCATTTCCCTTTACAAATGTCATGTCCCAATTCGTGAGCAGTGGCTGGCAGAGTACAACCTGCCATTTTGGCGGTTGGTAGGCTGGCAGGTTCGGCCGTTTGCTACAGCCAGTTTCAACCGTCACTATATAGTCCTGCCTCATGTACTTCAAAAACTGCACGACTGCAAACACCGCACGGCGGTGACTTGCTTTAACAGTATCATTGCTTTTGCCAGTAAGATAGTGGAACGTGCTAAAAAGGGCTTATCTTTTCACAACGTCCCCAAGGGCTCACCTACAAACAGCATGCAACGGAATCTAAAGCGGGATTGCTATGTGGACACCGTGGTGACCCCGCACAGATGGAGAGCTATTGCTGTGATGCCGATCGGCTGATTATTCGCTCCATATGTATCCAAGTAGCAGACAGACAAGTGTCAATTCTGTGGCAAACAGCCTCAACGTCAGTCAACTGGAAAGGTCACGTTTTAAACCCTTATTTTTGTCAGGTTCCTCTACTTCAGCCGTTGTTTGCACTTTCTCAGTGATTATGTGAAGCAAGACCGGCACACCACCCACAACGGATATCGTCTTAGACCGGTTAGCTGACAGTGAACCGTTTGCACATAGGCCGAAGAAAATGCGAATCAACATAAACTGGAAGGATTATCCTGTCGATATTATTGAAGAAAGTAAGTTCCTTCATATATGTGCACACAGTTTTCTTGCAGATATCAGATGCGGTGAACGACACGATGATGGAGACTCCGTCTGACGTACGGTTTCACTCATCCGGAAGAACACCCATGACACGTCGAAACCAAAGGCTACATTCTGTGCCGAAGAAAGGCGAGGGTAGTATATACCTTCTTCCAGAATCATCAAATTCTTATTTCGTGTTAATGTACCCACGGTTTTGTCCCCAGTGAATTCACTCGTCGACCGATGTGTTTCAGCGTAAAGTACCGTACGCGTACTACGCGTGAAAGTCAAATTTAACTTGACGAATTTCCAAGGAGAAGAGGAAACGACTTTATTACCACAAATTATCTAAGTGGAAGCGCCAGTTCTCCAAGAGAAGGCTTCAAAATCTCTCCAATTACCTCTGCTGCACGGAATTCGTCCCGTGACACTGCTGCCACTGATATATCATCCATTGCAGCAACACAGCAATACCTCGTGGCACCATAGAGACTCACCGGACAGCAAGTTATATTCGTTATTTTCATAAACTTTATAAGTTCAGCAGATTAGTTAGTTAGCTAGCATGGGACGTGTCATTGGTCCGACTGCCGACGTTTGTGGTCCGTGTTCGAACGTAGTTGGGCCTCGCAGCAAATCCATAGCCTGTGACTTCTGTAACTACTGTGTTCACTGCAAGTGCGACCCCGAATTCCCCGTAGACTTGTATTTAAGGCTCCGAGACTCACCCACTCCGGCCCTCAGATATCATTGTGTGACATGCCGACTAAACATCCGTAAGGACGAGCGATTTAGTCAGTTCCTCAATCTCCACAATATACAGTCCCGATACTCCAACGCCAGGCAACCTCATCCTGGCCACACGCAACCAAAGTCCGCCATCTCCTGTACTAGCTAGTAAACCAGCTTCAACAAATAGCACTAAGCGGAAGCGTGGTAAACGCATCGTTACTGTGTCTCAGCAAGCTAATGCCTCCGAATCACTCATCAGCAAGAACCGAGAAAGCTCTAAGCCATCAGTTGATAGCCGTAATCACACGGCCGTTCCCCAGCTCAGAACACAGGGCGCAAATACGCCCAGGCATAGTCACTGTCTGGAGTTCGCTAGACATAATCTGATTATCTATAACGCTGCAGAAAGCGAAAGCACGTTGCTCAATCAGAAAGAAGCCGATGATCAGTTGCAGGGGAGATCCCTTTGCGATCTACTTAAAATAGGCGTGGAAGATAAACCCGCGCTATACAGGCTTCGTAAGTCCCACCGAGACGGACGCCTTCGGCCAATACGTGTCACGCTTGGCCAGATAGAAGACGTCGAGGAGGTTCTCTTAACAGCATCTTCCCTGCCTAGACTCAACAACTCTTGCCTAAGAGTGAAACCTGACTTCTCTTGGGTGATCAGGGAGACTCGACGAACGGTATATCACAAACCCAGAGTTCCCAGTATGACCGAACTTGCAGTTTAGTTGTACACGGCGTAGAGGAGCTGAAGGACGCGGATGCACTGCACGCGCATAGGCATGACATCGACCAGTGAAAGCTCATCCGAGCTAAACTAAACCTAAACGAAGGCAAACGTGGAGCATGGTCTACCCAACGACTTCCACGCCCAGTACACCTGAGCTCCATCTCAGCCCCCAGACTATTACGAATCACTCTATTCACAAGTGATATGTTGTCCACAGTGCTTCAGAGATGGTGTACGGTAAAGAACAGCTATCCCATCTGAGATCCGACTTCACGCAGGTAAACCAAGGTCTGAGCGTGGATCGCCTTTTACTCGCATACCTCCCATGGCATAAATGCTAGCCGTAGAACGTGAGTTCCCGAGCTGTCGTGTTCGGGAAAATTATTTTCCTGGAATAAATCGTTTTGATGGCTTGGTAGCTGATGCAGAAATTGAAATCGTCGAAATCTGCGTGACGGCTTCATATCTGTTTGTTTTAACTGACCATTAATTAAAAAATCCCTTCTCGTAATTGTTTTTCGAAAACTGGTATGTCTGCCGTTATTTTGGTCGATTTCGTGGGTAAATGCTATCACAAGAATGCTGGGGTTATTTTTAATGTACTAATCAACTTTTGCCGCTTGTTTTTTTATTTCATTTGCAGTTGCTTAATTTTTATTTGTAGGAAATGGATTATATGGCCATTTTCAAGGCGATGTTTGAGGATCGCAAATTTCGCACCTTCTCACATTTTCAGGAGTGTTTTCAGGGGTACATGGACGAGGTGGGCGTTATTTATGCTCGTGGGACGAGCCGTAGGTCGAAAACTTCCTTGAAGCACGATTAGGTAAGATGACGTGGTTTCCTGAAAACCGCGCAGATTTATTATCGTTGTACGAAGCACGAAAGGCGTAGGATTGTATGCAGGGGTGTCCGACGTGTCTGGTGGGTTAACTGTTGTTCTCGTGACACATGTTGCAGATCACGATTTCATGTGGTCCAACGAGATGCGTGTCTGGTTGTGAGCCTTTTCGAGTTGGAGCACAACAACCCTCTCAATCGTCTGCTATATGAGTCTCATCCTAAGAATCTTGGACTCACTGTCGGTGAATTGAACGAGTGCAGGAGTCTGTTCCAGTACAACACACCAACTGCCGACATCAAGCAGTATGTAGCGGATGTTTACGGGAAGTGTATCACAACCGCTGACGTTGGAAACATCCGCCGCAAGTTAAAGCCTGCGATGTCAAGTGAGTTTGTGGTGTAAAATTGGTCACTGTATGTTAGAGAACCTTGATGAGGTGCTGTCGTTTATTAGTGCTATAGGTGTGGTGCGCACTATGCGGGATAACGGCAACCGATATGCGCGTATCTGCTTCGCCCAGCTAATGCAGATTGAACTATCCCGACGTCTCCCACATGTTGTGAATGTGGATGCAACTCACGGGACAAACATGCAGAAGTATGTCATTGTATATTTCTTCATACTTTCGAAGCTGGAAGTGATATCAGTTCCTAGTGACATATGGTATGGGACACGGCCGACCTGTGATGTACGGGTACGTTCGTAGTGAGAAGTATGCCTTACTACGTAGACATTTCGAAAAGTTTCGTGAAATGATGGGCGAGCCGATTGCGGTGAAAACATTTGTCATGGATAAGATGGCTGTGCAGATGAGGGCAGCCCATGTGGTGTTCGGCTGCGACATCCCGCTGTGTTACTTTCATGTACGCGATGCCGTACGTAAGCATGATGGTGGGCAAAATTCGTTCGTCATATTTATTGCAAGACAAACTCTTTTCGCAGTCGTTTTCTCTTCCACCGAATGGCTACGGCCGAAAATGGGGAAAAGTAAGTTGCACTGTTACACTGTTAACCGTAGATTTAAACGTGATCCGTACATCATCGGTCGAACGGATAAGAACTTTCTGAATTATCTCCTGTGTAATTGGCTGTACATCAAGCCGAAGTGGGCCATCTATGTTCAAGGCGATGTTGTCCACTTCGGCAGTCGAACGAATAATAGGCTGGGGAACGTGAACGGACGGTTAAAGAAGAGAACGCACTCAAGAGACTTCCTAGCCGTCGCCATTCAGAAAAATATGGAACCACAGTTAGTGGCTGCTACGGGAGTATGGAATACAAACGACCTATGGGTGCGACCGTCGTGAGGTTATGGAGGTTGACTGGTACGTGAAGAACATTCTTCACAGAATGACGACGATCGCAAGTCGCCTTGTCCGAAAACATCTGAAGGGACGGACTCCACGACTCCCTTTCGAAACAGTGTCTGAGTGCCGGGTAAGCACTTCTCTAGTGATCACTTTGAACATTGCAGTGTCAAGTGCAACAAGATGGCGGCGCTTTCGTCGTCGATAGCGTACACGGCACATGTGATTGCACTTTTTACCGTGCAGTGTGGCTTCCATGCATTCACATTCTGTCAGTGTTTCGTAAACATCTCTGCCCCTACGGTAAGATGTTCTGTAGTGTTCATTTTCCTTTACAAAGGTGAGGTCCCCATTCATGAGCGGTGGCTTGCAGAGTACAGTTTGCCATTTCGGCGGTTGGTAGGCCGGCAGGTTAGGCCGCTTGCTGCAACCAATTTCAACCGCCACTATAAAGCCCTTAATCATGTACTCGAAAAACCGCATGACTGCAACAGCCGCACGGAGGTGGCTTGCTTGGACACCATCATTGCTTTCGCCAATAAGATTGGGGAACGTGCAAAAACTGGCTTACCTTTATACGACTTCCCGATGGGTTCAACTGCAAGCGGTATGCAACCGAGGTGGGTGAAAAAGCCTACATCAGGACTGCCATGTGGACACTGTGGCGACCCGATACAGATGGACGGTTATTGCTGTGATACCGATCAGCTGATGTTTTACTCCAAGTGTATCCAAATGGCAGACAAAAACGAGTGTCCATTTTGTGGCAATCAGCTTCCACCTCAGTCGCCTGGTAAGTGCACGTTTTGACTCCTTATTTTTGTCAGGTCCATCTACTTCAGCCGGTGTTTGCACTTCCACAACGATAATGGAGCGGAAGTCTAGCACGTCACCCACAACGAATGTTGACTTAGACCGGTCCGCTGACAGTGTGACGCTTTCACATGGGCCGAAAAAAGCGCGAATCAACATCACCCGGAGCGACTATCCTGTTGATATAATTGCAGAAAGTAAGTCCCTTCATATATGCGTACACAGATTTCTTGCAGATATCACTTGCGGTGAACGACATGATGATGAAGACTTCCTGTGATACACGGTTTCAATCATCCGGGAGAACACCAATAACATATGAGAACCGAAGGATAAATTCTGTGCTGGGAAAAATCGGAGGTAGTATGTCAATTTATCCACAATTATCAAATACATAATTCAGGATTCTATCCTCGTGTTTCCGTCCCTATTGACTTCACTCGTCCACCTATATGTTTTAGCATAGGGAACCGCTTGGCATAACCCGTAAGGTAGGACGACTGGACGGAGCAGTTATAAATGTCTAATCATTGAGTACAGTTCGGCATAACTCGTGAGGTAGGACGAATGGACGGAGCAGTTATAAATGTCTAATCATTGATTACAGTTCGGCATAACTCGTAAGGTAGGACGAATGGACGGAGCAGTTATAAATGTCTAATCATTGAGTATAGTTCGGCATAACTCGTAAGGCTGGATCGTAATTGGCACTCACGGTCAAACCCACGGTAAAAGAAGGTTGAAAGTCAGTTGTCTTTGCAAACATAGGACCGGCTGATTAACAAAGCTTCAATATACTTGGGAAGTTGTGAGTTGTGAGCGTCCATCAAGATCTTAAACGAAGGTGCATTGTTGACACTGTGACCTGTAGTCGATAAGTGCCTTGCAATGGATGAAGCGGCGTTTCGTCCTCCCTGAGTGTCACTCATTGGCGGGTCAGACAAGGCAACTCTCAACCAGTTTGGGATGTGCTCCTTGGCCCTGGTTTCAAGCATCCTTTCTGTTCTACCGATGTGTGTGTTTCCGCAACTGCAGGAAAACTGATAGATGCAATGATTGGTAGAAAACATAGGGGTTTGCTTTTTGGCCGGGGGTAGAGGTAATCTAGTTGCTTGTGAGAGGAAGACAAGCTCTACTGCACTATACACCTGCTTTAGCGCGGCGCTGATCATCTTACCTAAGGTGTTCAATAGACTATCTCCTTTGAAGAGGAGTTTGATGTAAACATCTTTCTGGGGGCGTCCAAAGTTGTATTTTTCGCAGGAGTGAATTTGATCCACTTCTGAACGAAACGTTCGGAGAAATTGTTAGCACGAAACGTTTCATACAACACTGTTTGCTCGGCTCGTAATCTGCCTTTGGAGCATATTCTTGATGCTCTGTAAAACAGCGTGCGAACGGCGCCTAACCAGGATGTCCAAGAGGGGCAAACTGTTCTCACCCTCTTACTCAACTGTGACTGACAGATTTGGGTGGACAGAGTTAAACGCTTGAATCGTTTCTTCTAGTTGGCTTAACTTATGATAAACGTTTGAGCATGTCACATGTATTCTTGCTAGTAGTTGCTCCGTCCAGTTCAATCAAGCTATGACCAACGCCTGACCAAGTAGTATGCGTCCAAACTAGTAGCTGCTCTGTCCAGTACACGTAAACTATGATCAACGTTCAAGCATATCACATGTACTCATCCTAGAAGCTGCCCCGCTGAGTCCACTAAAACTATGATCAACGGACAATTATGTCGCATGTGTTGACCTTAATAGCTGCTCCGTCCAGTTCACCTAAGCTATGATTGACGCCCGGGTATGTAGCATGCGTTCAAACTATTAGCTGCTCTGTCCAGAACACCTAAGCTATGATCAACGCCAAAGTAGGCGGTATGCGGTCACACTAGTTGCTGCTCCGTCCAGTTCACTTAAGCAGTGATCAACGTCTGAGTATGCCGCATGTATTCAACTTGGTAGCTGCTCCGTCCTGTTCACTTAAGCTATGATCATCGTCTAAGCATATCTCATGTATTCATGCTAGTTACTGCTCCGTCCAGTTGACTTAACCTATTATCGACGCCAGGGTATGTAGTATGCGTCCAAACTAGTAGCTGCTCCCTCCAGTTGACTTAAGCTTTGATCAACGTCTAAGTATGTCGAATGTATTCATACTAGTAGCTGCTCCGTCCAGTTTACTTAACTTACGATCAACGGTTAATTATGTCACATATGTTGACCTTAATAGCTGCTCCGTCCTGTTCACCTAAGCTATGATCAACGCCTAAGTTGGTGGTATGCGTTCACACCAGTAGCTGCTCCGTGCAGCTCACTTAAGCTATGATCAGCGTCTAAGTATGTCGCATGTTTTCATGCCAGTAACTGCTCCGTACAGGTGACTTAAGCTACGTTCAACGCTTAATTATGTAGTATGTGTAAATTTGTTTATCCACGAACTGAGAAAATTCGTCCCCACCGTTTGCATTCCCTATTTTCCCCCACTAACTTGACACTTGTTCCCACTACCTCACCCACCCCGTTTTGTTTTATTGAACTAATGTGTCATTAAATGTCCTTGGCGCGAGTGGCCATTCTTGTCCTGGTCCGCTGGCGTGACGGTTCACCTTTGACCTTGTTGGTCCCGTTGGGAAACTATTAATTTTGCTGGACGGGACGATCATCGCGAACGATTGAGGTTTGCCTTTTGTAATTAATGATGCATTTTTTTAATAGTACCGTAGAAATTGCTGGATCCAATCTTGTTCTCATTTTGGGGATCCGTTTTTTGGGCTACGCGCAACTCAACGATCAGACGGAATCGTTACAGTATGCGTTCATACTAGTAGCTGCTCCATCCAGTTCACTTAAGCTATGATCAACGCTTAATTATGTGATATGAGTTCACATTAGCAACTACTTCGTCCAGTTGACGTAAACCATTATCAATGCCCAAGTATATGGTATGCGTTCACAGTAGTAGCTGCTCCATACAGTTCACTAAAGCCGTGATCAACGCCCAATTATGTAGTTTGCGTTCATACAAGTAACTTCCCCGTCCAGTTCACTTAACCTATGATCAACATTGATAAGCAGAAATCGGGAGAATTCAGAATATGCGTGTATTTAGACCGTTGGGCATAAGTTGTAATGATCTCCTTCAGTTCTGGTCGAAAATGAGATTACATACTGGCAGCCGTCAGTGAAGTCTGTAGCCGGTGAAACCATAAACCAACCGTCATCGGAATCATAATCGACCATGATGCGAAGATAAGAGGGTTGTAGCTAAATTGGTAGAAGTGGGAATCAATGTTTTCGTCGGATAAATAATGAATATCAAATTCGGTCATTATCTGTCACATAAATGAGCACAGACTCGCATGCATGTGGCAAGCTATACTCAACAATAGTCAATAGTCAATAAACAAAACAATACGCACGTTGTTACTGATAGAGTAGGACGTGTTATCCATGTTTAAACTATACCGTAGGTAAAAACAACCAGGTGAAAACGTAGACTCTTTTCCACTGGAAATACTATAAAAGAATCAAGCTGAACATATAATTCAAGTGAGCAATTAAGCAGCGACCGTGGCGGCATAGCTTTAATTAGGAATTACTGTGATATTTCGTGTATAATGCAATGTAAACGTAACGTGGTCGAGGATGACAAATTCATTCATATCTACAAAACCACGCGGAATTGAGCGTTTCTGCCATGTAGGTTATGTATTCTACCACTGAAATTTTGACGGAAGCATTTTCAGGACGTACAATCGATGAGGAAAGCCAAAATGATGCTTTTGTCGAAAAAGATTTCGACACATTTTTTCCGACAAAAGTGCTAATTAGTTCAGTTCAGTTCAGTTCAGTTCAGTTCAGACCACAGGACTTGAGGCTAGTAGCCGGTTGATGTCCAGTTTCTTGCACCAGTGAGCTCAGATGATCCCACCGAGCTGCGACAAATGGAGAAGTAAAACTTCCCTTCAAAAGTGTTTTGGAATTTTCAGTGGTATGTAGAACACAGTATACTATTGAAAGAGCAGCAAGAATATCCCCGGTCAAGTCCTCAATAGGACCATGCAAGCGTTCTTTCGGGTGCCAAAGGTTGAATGATGGAGGGAAGAGGTATTGGACCATTTTTACGTATAGCTGATTTTTCTCATTGCAACGGTTTTATTATATTCCATATGATATGTATTTTTGTCCCGCAATATGCGTTTTAATATTTCATGAAGAAATTAAAAAAAGCTTAAAATCTCAGTACTCATGTTTCAACAACAGTTCCATTTTCGAAATTATAATCACGCTTTCCTGCTTAATCACGCCGAAATCTAAATAAAAGCATGTTTCCACGTCTATGACGTCGATTTTCATTATATTTTAGCTTCATATTTCTGAAATAACGTAGAATGCGACTCCACGTTATTTTTCCGTTAATCCCTATGTCATTAAACGACCACACATTTCTTGTTTACGTCTTCGGAATATTGAAACAAAGAAACCTCTAGGGAACAGATTTTTAAAATTTTGGATTCTGCAACATATAACAAATTGTTAACAACTGCAATGGCTACGAATTATTTTTTAACCAAAAGATAGCGGAGAAATTCACGTTCTACCGATTATACGCAGCCCCCATAGCGGCAAGTGTGGTAAGGATGACCAAGATGCCGGAGATCATCAGTAGCCCACCACCTCCCGCACAGCCAAAAACCTGGTACAGCTGGCTTCAAAACGGTCGGCTAAGCTCAGGTAGTACCCGTTACACATCTGAAGGCAGACACCATCCCAGGTGAGAGTACGCAGGTACACGTATCTAGCTGGTGGTGTATGTTCGTTAATATTCTTTCTCTAAAAAACAAAGTGGAGGAACTACGGCAGCTTGTCGACTCAAAGAAGCCCAACATCGTAGGTATAGCGGAGATGTGGCTAACGCCGGACATATCCGATCATGAGATGGAAATTCCTGGTTATACTATCTTTCGCAAGGATCGACT
>JTDE01000812.1:35216-60635 GCA_014338405.1 Paragonimus skrjabini miyazakii
TCAGGTGAGTGATCCTAACGAACATTGGGAACAGATCGCCAGGCAGGCGACACCTACCCACTTTGCTCAATGGAGCAGTCAAGGTCTTCATATTTCGTGACCACGTTGTTGCTTGACCACCACGCGGTTTTACCCAACTGTTGGTGGTCTCTGCGTACAATGCCCGGTACGGTAAACGATCAGATGACATACGGAGTACGTGACCCAACCATCGCAAGCTGTGTACCGTGATTAATTGACCAATTGATCGCGCATCCCGAGCGTTCCGTTCCATCTGTCAGCAAAACCATTAACTAGGTAATTTTTCCCACAATGAGTCAAGAATTTCAGGTAGCTCGATGGAACACTGTAAGTACCGTAGTTGTCCTCCTGCTATTACCGTGTTGCTACTGCATGTGCTTATTGTCCTGTCCTTTTAGTAAATCTGGAGTATCTTACACAACCTGAGCTTCACAGTTGCACACCAGCTCTTAGACGCGATGACTTCTAGTCTAGCTTATCTCACTTCGATTTTTTTCAAGGAAGATAGTGTAGCTTTAGATGTAATTTTCACTCGAATGTTTCAAATGGTGTAAACAATTGGGAGTGTTCACCGATGTTTAGGTTACTAAGGGTTCTTGTCTTTAGGAAAGGGAAAATCACGAAGGAATTGGTTTGATCCTAGAGCTGCATTAGTTTCTAGCATCCAGTGCACTCTGTCGACCTGTTGTTTCTCAAGAAAAAGATACTGTTGATGAGCAGACAAAATTTCATCTAGCGCGGACTATGCAGATTAGGTTTTTCCTTCCTCGCAAAGACGTTGAAAAAAATGGCTGCCCGTGAGGCTCGGTGATGTGTGTTGCCGCTGTGTGACTGAATTGTTTGTGAGTGTTGAGGAAAGTCTATTTTCTTCAAATATAGTTTATTTGTTGAGGTTTCTTCGAAAAGTAATTTTCGATTTTGGTTTTGTTTTTTCCTGCCATAACGTACGAATACTTAATTTTGTCACGCGTTTCTCCTCCGTCTCTGACTGGCTTATTCCGCTTTTAATGCATCAATTCAGATGAGATTCTTCAAGGTTATTCAGAGACCGTACATAAGCAGACGCTTATCTGCTGTGTTGGCTTTAGTTTGAGAGTAAATACATTCTCGGCTGAAGGTCATGGTTTTCTGTGTTCTTCTAGGGTTATGGGTATCTTTATGCTCTGTGCTGCGTGTCCGTGATTCGTATATTCGTACGCTAGACATTTCTCGTTATCACTTACCAGCGAGTCATAATAGTGACGGGTGTATAGTTAATGAAACAGACTCATAAGTGCTACGCAAAGACTTGATTGCAGATACTGTCATGATATTACTTTCACCTTGGTTGTTTGTCTACAGGGTATGTGCATCTTGGTGTGCGCTGAGTTTAGACTAAGGATTTTCCCTTTGAGATGTCATCCATTCATTCCTACTGAGCCTGTGATAGCTCGCCATTAATGACGCCCAGTTACCAAGCCCTCAGTTGCGGGTTCGAGCCCGGTTGCTGCTACTACATCTACCTTGTTTTATGTATCCTGAAAGTATTCAAGTTATATGTGATCGTTCTTGTTGCACGGCGTGATCATCTTAGCGTAGTACTATACCATTTTACATATCTTTGTTCATTTTGGGCACAAGATTTTCCATTTCATGCAAAAACAAATCACTGGTGCATTAGCATTTCCAGGTTAGAATCTTGGGCGTGACGGCAAGAACGCGATTGATCCAACTAACCGGAAGGGACAACCAATCTTACTTAGAGCACTTCGGATTGGCCACTTTGACGGAGGAAGTGGTACGGGTCATTCTAGGGACGTCAGCAGCTTTGCTTAATGAGAACGGGGTTAGCGGTCAAAGTGGAGCACAGATCATCTGACCCTGTCCATAATAATTCATCAAACTGCGGACCGCATTGGTTCCTTTAACACGTAAAGGGGTGCGAGTGGTTAGGAGTGTCTATGGATCTCACGTCCAATAGGAGTGAGGGTTAGAGTCGTGGTAAATTTCGAGTTGTAATATGAGAGTGAATCGGTTTGTGAGAACATTCCGGTTAGTTCTGTTGTATACATGGCTGACGGATGCAATTACACACGCATCAGTCCCGTAACACGTAGACGTATTATCGAAGCATTCGAAAGGGGCGATGACTGGCGTATGGTTGCCGTTCTGAACGGAGTCAAGTGTAATACCGCTTACAAGTGGCTTCATGTGGATTGCATCAGTTGTGAAGCTCAGCCTCACAAAGGACAGAAGCAAGATTCTGACGGAATCTGAGATTGATATGTTGTTGGAGTGGATTTTCGTTGACCCAACAGTTGCACTGCAATTTTTGATATTGCGCAACAAGGCTGAATTTGAGGAGTCATCGACCACAACGATCAGTCGATAGTTGGATGGCCGATGCATAACTGTCAAGGAACTGTGCCAAGTGCCCGTTGGCATGAACTCAACTGAGAATTTGGAGTTACGGCGACTGTTTGCTTATCGACTGATGGAGTGTTATGCAAATTCAAAGACTATTTGCTGGATAGATGTGACAAATTTCAGTTTGTTCTGTACGAGGTCAATGGGACGTTCACTAAAAGGAACGAGAGCATGCGTCACTGTAACAAACAACCGAGGCCGTACTCTCCATTTGATTGGAGCTATGACATCATGCTCGATAGTAGGCTATAGGACGAGGCGGGGAGCATACAACAGCAACGATTGTAAGGGCTGGCTCCGAACCCTGCTAGATCAGATGAAGATCAGCACACCCCATGTCAGACATTGTGCTAATATACGACAACGCACCGTGTCACACTGACCTGGAAAGTGTGTTTACTGAGGAGCTATATAATGGAGGACAGATCTTACGACTAGTAACCTATTCGCCCATGTTGAATCCAATGGAGAATGTCTGGAGCATGATTAAAGCAAGAGTTGAAATGCAACTGCAGGTGCACCACGAGACGATAATAAACGGAGATCCTCAGGACGTGCAAAGTCAACAGGGGATGAAGAATGGGGACCCTGGAAAGAATCGTTATCTCTGTTATGTGCGACGTCACCGGGGACCATTGCGCCAGCTTTGTTGGTCATGCCGAACTATGCTGTATGCAGGCGATGAATGGTGAGACGATGGGGTCATAACCGTAAACGCCCATCTTCTCAGTGAACGGAGAATGCTCTATTCAGAGCAACCACAACTTGATTTTACACTTTCTAATTTTTGGAAGTTAGCCCTGATTAAACTAATGCGTAGCCTATGAGTGTGCCTAGATTATGTAAGATTTTCGTTTGTTGTTTGGGTGGTTAAGAACAACCGAGCTATTCGTATACTTCACGTGTTGGAAATGTCTTTGCGATGGAAAACGCTAAAACAGTGCTTCGCAAGTTTTAAAAGTAGCATGATTGATGGGCAAAATTAACCGGAAACGGTTGTTGTTATGTTCTCATTTACACACCACATGTAAACACACTACTTCATTTCACTACTCAAGTGAACTAACATAAAATCTCTGTAATTGTTATTTGCATTTCCACATCTCAGATCCCTCCAAGATCGCCGTCACTAAAACCCAGTGGTTGTATTTAGTCGCACGTGTACGCTATCCATTCACGTGAATAGTATTTTGAGAAAAACTACAAGAATACATTTTTGTATTTAATAACTCATTTGCGAGTTGGTCATGCCGTTTACCACAAACTCAGTGGAATTCGTAGATCAACAAGGACGAATAGGAATAGCCACCAACTGGTCGTGTTTCCGGTGAATTTTGCCCATCAACCATGCTACTTTTAAAATTCGCGAAGCACTGTGACGACTGATGCGAACCGTTCTGTTCCGTTCGGCTTTTGAACGATGCTTACATATTGACTTCGCGTTCTAAAACATGTGTGATTTTTGTTCTAATTGGCATTCGGCTAGTCCCGGTTAGATGTTTTCTTCATACGTTCGGATTTTGAGAATACTTTTATTTTCAGTTTCCTGTTTGTCTGTGTGTGTGCATACTGGATATTCTCATTGTTGAGTTTATTACCCTGTTTGTATTGCCATCCACTCGTTGCACGTTTCTCAGATTACTCTTGAGGTCACCGTTAGATCGTGTGTTACAAGAGGTCAAGACTTTTCGTCAAAGGGCGATATCAGACACTTTGGGTACGTTGAAGTCCATGGAGGATACCCGCACGGAATATCGTGGTGCTTTACTGTGGATGAAACATGTTAGTGAAGAACTAGATCCCGACACGTATAAACAGCTAGAAAAGTTCAGACGTGTTCAAGCTCAGGTGGGTACGTCTTTTATCGACTCACTCGTTTATGTTTGCGCTTACGAGTTTGAAGCAGTTTTTCATTCATCATGCATGTGTTTCATTCTCCACGTGTGAATTTTATTGCAAATTGAGTCCTTCCGATAGACGTGTAGCCACACATACGGGTGTATATAAACTCACAACATTGTGCATAGTATTTATCGTTTAATATTATATCCATTCGTAGTAAAAACGAACTGGTAGAGGTAGCATACCGGAAAACCACAGCCATCCATTGCACCAGCTTTTGCATCTAATCCATTTCTTACTACACATAACAGATCCAGAACATCGATTTGTAGCCAGATATCTAACATTTTATAGCTGAATAAAGTGATTTTTGTCATGAATTTCAGACATCTTGCAACTGTTTTACATTGATGTATACTAATTTTTCATGCGCTAGCATGTCTATCATAAAGGTTTTGAGTAGAAAGATGCCATGTCGTCAAATTTGGCTTATTTTTTGGTCAGATCAAACACTGGTTCGCACGGTTTTGATTATCTTTTACACACTTTTCACTGTTTTTCTCACGGATAAAGATACACCTCACAAACACGCGAGTCTTGTTTAAAGACCGGAATTGATTTTGGATGCCGGTTTCGAAGTGACTGGATAAGTGGCTGCTTTCTATGAGCGTTCGCTACCTACATTTTGGCTACAAAACTGTTTTTAAAGTTGCTACATTTTGTATGGAAAGCGGGGTGTTTGTGGAGATATCTTTTCACAACGGCTGACCTGTATACACCTGATGTTTGTGGTACTACTGATGTATCACCAACATGCGACTTTCAGACGAAATACGAGGTGCCCCATATCCACCGTTACCTTTTTTTGCCTTCTTTGCACATAAATAGTTTGGTGTGTGCTCCGCATCGTCGTGGTGACAATCTGCGGTTTCATCGGTCCCACCCTATTGCTGGTTATATGGCAGTTAAGCATCAATTTGAACCACGGATGTGTTGTCAGTAATGATGGTTAATTCGAAATTGAACATCACCCACAATTGATCGCAGCCGTCGCATAGACTTTCCAGTCAGCCCCTTTTGAAAAGAAACACTAGACTCGAGTTTCACTCTCATTAGAGCTCGTCAATAGTGCATATCCTTGTAAGTGCCGGGACTAGAACTCCGGCCACGCTTTTCATTAGGCAACCGTGTTTACCACTGCGCCATTGATCTCACATTCGGCACGACCTAATTATTATATGTGAACGCTCAACCACTTTCTCCTGTGAGTAATCATCAGGTTGCCCGTTCGCCTCGAGAGGAGACAGTTACTGTCTGTTAACTCCAATCAATGACCCCGTGATTAAGACTTCCGACAAAGGTCAACACGATTGCCTCATGAAAACATGACTGGAGTTGTAATCCCGACTATGACAAGGATATTCACTAGTGACGAGCTCTAATGAGAGCGAAACTCGAATCTAGTGCTTTTTTCGGAAGGGATTGGCTGGAAAATCTGTTTGAGTGCGAAGGCTGCGATCAAATGTGAGTGATTTTTAATTTAAACTTAACCGAATCCTCGACTGCTGGTCAGTAATGATGTTGTTGAATTACTGATAAGTAGTTTGGCAGATTTGATAATTTAGAAGAGATCCATTTGCGAAAAAGCTGGACTTCGGCTGGATTGGAACCAGCGGCAGAAACACCATACCCAAACACTGAGCTTTCGACGTGGCATCGTAGCTCAACTGGTAGAGCGCTTGCCGCGTTTGGGCATGGTGTTTATGTCGCTGGTTCGAATCCGGCCGAAGTCCAGGTTCTTCGCAAATGGATCTCTTCTAAATGATTATGTTGACGAGCGTTTTGTGATCCATATTTCTAACACTAAATGAATTTCTAACTTCTCTTATCAATCTTGATTTCTACAGTTTTTGAATATTTGTCTAAATTTGTGTCATTATGGCCGCGACAAACAGTGGCTCAAGTCACAGGCCATCTGGTCGTAGCTCAAAACCGCCGGTACTGTTTGCTTTTAAAAACACGAATTCTCATTCCTCCACATCCACATAGGTGCGCAAAAGCAAGACTGCTTTCGATCGCTTGAAAATCGATAGCATGCAGAAAATTGACTTGCTTTCTGCCAGTCGGTGTAACATGCTGAGCCATGTGTTGGTGGGTTATCAGAACAGTCTGCTCACCTTTCTGGAAAAATCCTCGCGGTAAGTCCCCATCTCTCTGTAGTCTCGTTGCTCGCTTTATTCGCTATTAGCCACATCATTTTGTTATGCAAAATGTCACAATCAACGCAACCAAGGACGTCTGCCTGTTCATATTTTAGGAATTCATAGTTTACTGTGCTGCTTTTCAATCGTGGGTTTAACAGTGTTAAACTATTGCTCACTATTCTAAGGAAACATTCTAAATGCCCGGGTTTTGACGATGTTGATGATGATCTTGATCCGGAACCTGTATTCACCTAACGTTTGTGCTACTAATGATGTATCGCCCACATGCGACTTTCAAAAGGAGTGCGAGATGTTCCAACAAAGAAGCTAACAATAACAGTAGTTCACTTAGTCCTGTTGCCAGGGAACATGATAACAGTGATGGCGGAGTTTTTGGTAATGATGATCACTCATATGTATATCTTTTTTTATTCCACGCACTGGCATTGCACGCCATGTCTGTCCCATCCAGATTCGATATGCAACTTCGTGTGATTCACGGCTCAGCCAAAGAACCGAAACATATACCGGACTGCTTTCGGATACAGTTAAATCAGTCGTGTGTACTCCTTGGGTAGGTAACTATCCGGGCTTGTAACACATGAAGAAGTCGATGTTTGCGGTAGTTACTTTAATCTGCGTATCGATAACGATTCCACCGCCAGTCTGCTGATCCCAGAGTTTGCATTTAAGTAGATAAAACCTCATCACTTGTTATCTTCATATGTAGCTTCAAGTGCGAGCAAATTTTGGGTCATCTTTCGAACACTGTTTGTTCTGACTCGAAGAGGATTATGCTTATGCTCCAAAATGGGTTATTGTTGTGTTTGATAGATTTATCTTCCTAATTGTTGCTTTTTATCATGTTGTTTCCGGGCTAACTTATTATGGAATCCAACAGACATTGCACAGAATTACTTCGTCGTACACAAATACTTTTGTTTTCAGTGGTTGTCTTGATCACTATCCTCTTGATCAGTATTCGTTCGGGCAGTTATTTCAGTTTCGGACATATGTTCATGCTTTCGCCTGTGCACAAGGAATGATTTTGTATGTCTTGCGCGAACCGTAAGAGTAATAGTCGATTTGAACATTCTGACTGCCGTCTACTCATAGACACTGTGAGTAGTCCATTATATTCCTATCGTTTCATTACTGTCTTTTCGGCTAATTCCCTCTGATTTTAGTGTGGACTCTCGATCTCCCGAGGATTTAGCTAGGTTGTTTGTGAAGTAAATGCACATAATGACGCAGGAAAATGAAAGCCGTAAGGAAATCGTTTTGATTATGATGCCTCACTTCCACTTACAGCTCGGTTTTTTGTTCGCAAAGTTAAGAACCTTGGTTTTGAGTGTTTGAGTATAGACCTAGTTATTTTTAGTAGATAGGTTCTCTTCCCTTTTTCCTTACTAGGGTTTACTGTTCTTTTCGTGACTGTATGACAGTTAAGTATCAGTGAGAGCCACAAATGTATTGCAGTCTTTGATGTTGATGTTCTGAGTGGCGACATGATTGTTTTGACTGTCCCAAGAATTGTTTAGGCGCTCGTTAAGATTTGGGCTCTGTGTTGTTTCTGTTCTTCGTCCCCCCCACGGACTATGGTTCTATTTTTTCATGTTCTACTTTATTGCTTGAGAGCATCACTGGTGTTCACTTGGTTTATGACTCAGGTGTATTCACGAATCTCCCTCAGCACTACCTCATCCTGTGCTGCATGCTTCGGCTGTGACTTCCGTGATTTCGTCATCAGTCACCGGGGTGCAAATGGTGTTTCTGACAGATCTAACGGCATGCGTTTGAAGAGGGTATTGTTTTGGTCCTACTGTGAACGCTGTTTCCTCTGAATTTCCTCTTGCCGGTACTCTGAAGACAAGACAGTTATCATTGAATAACTCTGATTGTTGTAGCACACTGCTGTTGCTGCTACCGAAGATACTTGAACTATTGTGTCCGCGTTACTTCGTTTAACCGTCAAATATTGACGCACAACTGAAACTTTCTGTTGTCCCCTCATCAACGAGACCGACCTCTTCAATCACACGTTCCCTCGATGTGTCGTTTTGTGTTGTTTTTTCATTTTCACCTCCATGTTGATTGATATCTTTCCGGATCTATGCCTTCTGAACTTCTCAGTTGCTAATGGGACTTTATATTTAAGCCAGCTAAAAAAATCCGTAGATGGTAATCGTCAGTCGTGAATAGCTGTGCAAATTCCCTGATTGCTGACTGCATCACGGTGCATTGAAGTTGTGGTACATCGCAAAGGTGTACACATGTAATCTGCTCTTTCACGATTGCCTAGATGCAGAGGCCCAACACCGCTCATTTCCAGTCAGCTGCAACTTCTGGTTTTCAAGAGATCAATTCCAATAATTATCTGGTTGGCTTTCGGGAACACCCAGAAAAAAAGATATTTTACGATAGAATCGCTACTCCGTATGGCACAATTAATCAAAACTTTTTTTAGTAGGTTGTATCTGGCAACTTTTTTGACCATCGTTACTGATGGTTGAATCGACTTTCCGTATTCTTTGCTCCACCGGCAAAATCGCCGTACTCGTATCAGTTAAACACTGTGTTTGCACTCCATTTATTTTTACTCACACTTATTTGACTATCAAGCATTTCCACTGCTACTGATCACGGCAGAGCAATAGAATAACGGTGAAATACTGTAATTATGAGGGTGTTGCTTTATACTGAACACTCATGCCCACTGTTACTGTTGCTGGAATAGCTTCCAGGTTTCCTCAGTGGATGTTTTGCTTTTTAATGCCTCAAGGTCCACTCTGCACTGTTTGGTTGTATTTCTAAGTTATTTCAGCTTCGTGTTTCTCAGCTAGCTCTCAATGCGTCTACCGTTGCTAACATTATTTTCCTTGCAACATGTGAGCATTCGACTCTACTCACTCAAATAATCACTTGCACCGAGCATACTTAACCTATCGAAAACGGAGGTAGACCGTCGGCGAACTGACTGATCAACATCTGTTCTGATGCTGGGTTCAGCTAAGAAGCTTCTATCCAGCTATTGTAAACCCTCCTAAACGGTACACTGGTTCGATCTCGGTATAGTGGTACGCCCGATAAAATCGGATTCTCGTCCCGGTAATAATTCACACGGAAATCTCGGTCCCGAATAGTACCGCGACTGTTCCCGTAATCACTCCCAGGGCAAGCCAAAAGACGCGTTCAAAATAAGAAGCTTTGTTCCGCTGCAAAACGTGTGCGGGGTAGGGCGACAAGTACAAGTTATTTATAGGGCACGTCATGAACACACATCCCCCCATCATGAGAAACAGTTAGGACCACACATGTGTATAGCGGTATAAAAAAGTCTCAACCGATTTTGAACAGTTCTGCTGGTTCGGACTGAGTCGAGTGATTTTTTTTCCTTCGCTCTGACGACGGAGGTGCCCTTGGGACGGTCACACGGTGGGGCGCCCTAACACCAGCGAACCCTTGAAAAGTATCAAACAACAAAGGGTTCATTCATGTTCCATACCAGATTGCTTTGAACTGCCACATCGATTTTATGGTAGTCAGTCAGGCCGTCGAATTAAGTCACCAGGGCTTCCTATGAGGCAGCCCGCTGCAACTTCTCATGCCCTCTTCATGTCACATCCACCTCTGTTCTTCACAAACATGTTTAGGTTGACCAGCCTTCCGCAGTCGGTTCTGACTCCGAACACGTCCTCGAAATCTCCGTAAGATTCTGAACTTCTCCGTCTTCGAACGCCTGCGGCTATGGCACTCCTATCCTTGCTTCACAGCACCAGTTGTTACGTCCAGAATGCTGCTGACACTAAGAATGGTCATCTACGGAAACTGACAGATGCTGTAAACAATTTCACCACAAAAATGCTGATTTACTTGAAATGGTTGGGTCACTTCTTATTCGATTGATTAGCGTTCGATTGGACACTCACTACAACTCCAGTCTTTCCGTCCGCGATTTTCCCTGTTTTTTTCTTCCGTGAATCAGGTGAATAAGTCTCAGTTCACGCATTCAGACAACCTATGAACTTTGTGAGCACTCCATTGTAACCGGATTGCACAGACCAATCCATATGCTTTGATGTCCAGGTGTACCGACCATGTTTGTCTAGTACAACATATTATCGGATTGCCGAAATCCAGATGGTGGGGATTGTAGAAATCGTGAGCATCTGAAAAATCGAGGTGCATCTGCGTTCATTTCACGGAGGAGTCAGTCGCATGTGCACCATGGCGTAATCGCTTCATCTTCGTCCGGAAATCCTGGTTGTTGTGTGCCCTGTAGGTGCCTTCAACTCTGTTGTACGTTCCTGACCTAGTTCTTTTTCACGAAGGGGCTACATTGGCTGGATACAATTTTCCGCTCATGTTATTTACCTGCACTTGTCACCCCTGTTCTATCGCCGTCACTGACTTTAATTTGGCCTGCTTCTTGTTTTCTGGAGGTTATATCCCAATTGCAAATGAGTCGTAGTGACTGACACTAAGATCCAAACACATTCATGTTATCTCAGTGCTCACTGAGTTTTCCGATGGAGTCTTAGTAAGTAAAACCTCAATACGGATGGGCTGTACCAGTCTAAGTAATAATATAAATCAAATCTAAACACAAATACAATGCTTTTTCGTGCACTTTCCCTCATTGCTTGAATTTGGGCGAAACCTCCAAATTCGATGTGCTGATCAATCCCTTTTGACTTTTATTGTCTAGTATTCACTTTTAGGATAAGCTTTTCTTGGTTAACTTGACTGTGCAATCGAGTCAGTGCGTTCGCAGGATTCGTAAGAAATTTACAGATTTGAGGAAGTTTGTGCACATCTGAATCCGTGTGGGACAGTTTAGGCTGAAAAAAAAAACAAGTCAGGAGATTGTTTATGTGTAAGAGAACCAGCAATAGGAAGATTAGGAAAGTAACCGTTGGAATGGACTAGAAATCCAACCAATGTCTGTCCAGCGTACCATAAACATGCTGCAACATCCAGCTGTATGGCATCAACAATAAGATATCGATAGTATCTTCTTTCTGCCACAATGAATTCGATGACTAAGTCTTCTGAATACTCGGTTTTGTGTACCGAATATGTGATTCAAATCTACGTTTGAACTCAACTATCGATGACGCGTTTATGACAGACTGGTAGCTTGTCCTAGGTTGGGCGCAGTCTGACGCTGATAGAGTGTTCTCTGCAAATCCAACTACTCATTTAATGTTACAGTTTTAGCGGGTTGCCCCTTAAGTGGTTGTTTTCCCCAGGTGTGTTTTTTCTTAATGGTTGTTGGGGTTGGTGCTGATGTCGTCTTCTTTGATGTGCAGGTGTCGTATCGAGAGCCGTCTCAATTTGTGCAAACTATCTGAGTACGATAGGGGAGGTGGTGTCGTAACCTGTTTGGCAACTCTACGTTGTACTTTCGTAATAAGAGTATTGCTGTTCACCAGATGAAAAGAATAGGCTTAGATATTTAGCCCAAGCTGGAGTACACTAACGAATTGATCTAATGTTGAAACCATCAAGACGGCCTGTTGAGTAACTCAAATACCAGATTGACACATCGTTGGGAAGCAAGCTAAGGTCAATTGGAGCAATCATGTCCAGGTTGCGCCCAGTTTCTCGCCTACTAGAAGGTAGCCTTTGCAGCCTGAATAACAGACGCCAGTTATCTGTGGCTCACCTGTCTACTATGCCCAGGTCATTGTGCAGCTCCTCACCTTCAGTCCCATTGACCACTGTATGCCAGGTTTTACTAAACACCTTTTGGTCATTGTGTATTTTCGATTCTAATGTGCAGATATTAGTCTCTCTGTGTATCTTAGAAAGCGAACTGTTCAAGAGGCCCGTATGTTGCAATACATCCAGCCCCGTTTAGTTATTATTTATTAGTGTTCCCGCACAGGAGTTTCTGACTAGCTTCGCATTCCGGTGTTCACCATACTATTCTGTTCTGGACTCACAACTGGCTGAATCGTCTGCTCGTGGTTCCATCATACTTAACTTGGTTTTACATGTTATGAATCCTGAGTCGAAGCTGACAGACCTCATTGATGCAGTCTCTGCAACCACTTCGCATAGTGTTGATGGTTGATGATTTCAGCTAACTGTGAACTCGAATCTAGACAAGTCATGGAGGGCCTCGGTTTAATGAGTACTGTCGAGTTGTTGTCGTTCCGATTCTTTTCGTTTTAAGATATTCCCATTGGCAAGCGTGTGCCTTCGAAATCTTTTTTTTCCCACGTGGTATTTGAGATCAGTTGTTCATTTTTTTCTAACTGTCAGCACGATGATCGCTGTGGCTGATCGATTCAAAGGTTATCAGTATTACGAGTTTTCGGTGCTAAAGCACCTGCGACCGGAAAGCAAAAAACTCGCCGGCGTTAATGAGAACGAAGACGTTGATGGCATGTTTCAAAGGTTAGTACAATCACCAGTTGTTAATCTAACACTTTATATTGTCCCTCTAATCAGTGCATTGAGTTGGCCTGTCCATTTTGTTCCTACTAGCTTAAGGTATCGCCCGACTGGTTCAATGAAGTCGGTTGCCTCAATGGAATTCAAAATTCCTGATCACGAAGCTGTCGGCCTAAGTGAACAGATAGATCCTGTTTATTCCCCAATCAGCTTAGTCGGGAAAGCTGGATTCGTTTCACGAGGGATTGTGATTGGACTTTTGGATATGGTTAGTCGGTCACTTTGAAGTTACTGCAGTTTTGACTGTCACGCTGGCTTCGTGATCACGTGGGTCAGAGTCACGGTCCGGACATGAATATGCCCTACTGGTACGCTCTAATAAGAGTGAAACTCAAATTTAAGGATTCCTTTCAAAATGGGTTTTTTGGAACTTTTCATCCGAGTGTATAAGGCGTGCTCAACTATGAATGATGTTCGATAATGTTCTTACCATTTCTTTATGTGCACTGGTTTTGTGTGCTGGTTAAGTAAACAGTCGTACCATTTTTATGGTAGACTTGCGGTGCGGGGCTAGAAGTTTGTTTCTGGTAAACCTTCTCACCTCCCAGATTGTAATGTGCGTGCAATTCTTGATGTTGGTTGTCAGCTCTGATGACATATCGGATACCAGCGAGGAGGTTGGACACGCGCACACGCCACCCGGATTGCTGGCGGACCATCATTCTGATGGTTATAACACCGTGGCCACAACTGACCTCCTAGGTCTTTCACCTCCTCACACCGGTCAAGCGGTATATCGGTAACGTTGAGTTTAGTTTGCCGTTCTCTCGCGTGGCTGTTTGCAAACGTTGCTGGTGATTGGAGTCTAACATCCTTTTTCCTCGCCGCACATTCCCCTTTCCCATTTGCAGTGGTTATGGACTGTTTTCACGAACGGTGATGGGCTACCTGGTGTTGTTTTGAAACGGTTGGTGGTTCGCATAGTTTTGTGTTCATAGTCCCGCTGTTCCTCCGCTTGCTCGCAATGTATTTGCATATCAAAATCTAAGCGCGTTCCACATGCGATAGAACACATCGCATGCACCCGTCAGCCTTCATTTCACTGCCTGATTAATGATTGCGTTTCGATTGTCATTTTGATTTCGTGTGAACCCGTCAGCTTGAGGTTTATGCGCTGTTCGTCTGCCAGTTCTTGTACACTGACTTCAGCTTTTTAACATTCTTGTTCCTGTCTGCATGGCAGATCCGGGGAACAAAACGATAACCGCTCGCTACAGTCCTCTACAACTACTGCCACAGAGGTTGGGGTAGCAGAAGATGAGTTGGATAGACGGCTAGATGAGATTTTCCAAGCAGATGATGTGGGTGGTTCCAAGTCGGATGATTTACCTCTGTTTGGACTGGAGGACGTTGAGAAACGTTTGAATGATCATTCATTGGGTAAGTGTGTTCTTCTGTAAAACTCTTATGGCTGCAAGCGCAAATGTTTTGTGCGTGCGACACTTTGATCTTTTACTCTGCAGTAGTTCATCATAGTTGATAACATTCATGTGCGGACTAGCCTGTCATAATCACTGCAGCTAAAAGACGTCGACGCACAAGTCGCCATCACTGATTTGTGTTGCACTGTTTGTAGTTCCATTCACACCCATTCCATATCTAGAAGATGAAGGTGTTAGGAGCGTGTGTCTGAAGTTTGTTGGTTGAGCCTTACTCATTGATGGTAATAGATGACTGTTGCAAATAGGTGCGTCGCATTATCTCCATATTTTGAACATTGCATTTAAATGCATCAAGATGCATTATCTCACATGCAGCCTAACCCTAGTTGTAAATCTGCCGCATCGCGATCGGTCACAAGTGGTGTCACTTTGTCAAGTTCTATAGTGCATTTTGGAGCAACCAAAGTCATTCGTATCATGCTATTGTTTACACGTGTTTAATTATGTCGTTTGCCTCTATGTCCGTCACTTATCAACTGGCACTCGGGCGTGAAAGCCTTAAGGCATGCTTACCAACCAACCTTGTCAAACACAATGTACACTTCTAATCAGGTTAAAGAAGCTAATAAATACTGGGGAAAAATCTCGACTACTACGAAGGTTTCCAGTTAAAAAAATTCTCCTAGGGATCTTTGAAAGTTTTGACCGAGGTGGACTTCTGTCACGTCACACTCTTCACGCAAGTGTCGCTACGCTCCATTTGGCTCTCAATAGAACAGACTCCGTCAAAAATTAATGCAGGGCCTTCTGTAATTGCCATATGGATTATTACGACGAACCACCGAAGCGGAGCGAATGGTTGATAGCTTGGTGTTTTCGTGATTTTGTTGACCATCGATCTGGCACTAGTTAGATTTTATGTAAAAGAGGTAGCTCGTTTACTAACGCTCAACTGTTCCGATCGATTGGATTGAGCGAACATTACGGGTATCCGTTCCGTTGACCATAATTGAATTATTTAGTGTACTGAACCCGAATGATTTGACACTGTATTCCAAGTGACCTTCCGTTTATATGTTTGGAGCTAAGTCTACTGAAGTGCGGTAAGGCCCCAGGCCCAGACCTCTTCTTACCTTTTCATTAGCAATGTCAAGTGGCTGATTTCGGACTTGATTACACTTTTTAAACAATTCTAGTAATCGGAAAGGAATGCCGTAATTGGGTATCGGCCCATTTTTATTTGCTGAAAACAAACCACGGAAGCATCACTCGTTGTTACGTCTAAGTTATTCGTTTACTTGATGTTACATTCTGAAGGCAATTTAGTGAGGGTCAGACAGGATTCCGAACCAGTTGCGCTTACGCCGATCGTGGTTATATTCTGTGGTTGGTTTTGGATTGACTATATTCTTGTGTCTACCTCGGAATCATGGTACTTTTTCGTCTGGATGGTTACTTTCAAGTAAACTTGTGTTTCCATAAGAGGCCCTCTTCGTAAGGGACTTTCAGGTAAATATGTTTCTGTTGAGATGGTTGTATGTTCACGCTGCTTGAAGAGTGCACGTTTACGAGCAAACACTCTAGGTATTTATGCCCCCAAAAGGTAAATATTCATCATGGATGCGCAATCTCATGAATAGGACTACTTACATGTGTGTCACATTATACTCCAACAAAACAAGCCTATTGGATAACTTCCTCAAAGTTGGATCACGATCAACGGTTATCTGTTCAGGACTTGCAAGTACTAAACTGTGCTGAACAGAACCATCCGATCTCTCTCTCCCACTATTCAGCTGACTGATTTAAATCATGCTCATGGCACTGTTTAGCTTTATTTCTCTATCCTAGACATACGGTACGTGTTGATTAGGTTGAACAACGGCAATGATCTTGTAACGTAATTGATCACAAAGGCGGTGATTCGTAAGATATTTGCCGGACATACATGGACTTATTTCGCGGAACATAATTGCAGCTCCGGGTAGGTGACTTAAATAGTTATGAGTACTTATTCGAGTACAATGTCCTTGTGGTTGAGTCAAGACATTGCACTGATTATGTGTGGTAAGTACAAACCAACCAAGAACCTAAGTATAAGTTTATGAAGGAAAAGACGGAGAAAGCTGGAACTTTAGGCAAAAGAAAAACGAGAGTCAACCACTTTGTAAATGCAAGCTGGCCATTGACTGCGACTCAGCCAAGTCGGAGAGCGTTCCTAGCCAGTGATGTGGATGGTCTCGAATTCCTCAACCCTGGCTCAGCGGGCTTCACAAGGCTTCCATAGCCCGTCAAGAAATCATCCCCCAATCATCTTGCGGTTTCCTCCAGCCATAGACAGCCATAATGAACAATGCGCTCCATCTGCATACTGACGTAACCGACGACGGTTGTGCGTGTTCGCCATCTCGGTTGCAAACTTGTACAGTTTTCAAATACGTGCTGACGGACTACCGTGTTGTGTTGCTCGCAAAGTCAGCCCATGCCATACATACTTACTGGCGTCGGCATCGTTGGTTGAATGTCAAGAGCGTGTATACATCTTCTGCATAAATCATCCAGCTCTGTGACTCGTAGAGCAAAGGTGGGCACACACATATTGTAAAACCTGCCGTTAATCGACGGATGAGCGTGATTGAGACGTCACAGTTGAACACTGGTGAATGCAGTACATGCAGTCGCTATTCTCGTGGACACCTTATCAGCAATGTTACAAGTGGATGATTCGTTTTATCATATAGCTTTATCACGTGGTATATATTTATATATAACTATAAACGGCATCTATGGATTTTACGCTGGACTTGGTCCGAATATGCATGTATTGTTGCAGTTTTCAGCTTCGCTTGCAAGCGATTGTGTGTAATTTAGGTCGAATTTTTCTCTTACAATCACGCGGTTTACTTGCCGAGTCTCTCCTAAACCAGTCGTAAAGGCGCTCCATATCTCCTTCAGTGATTTTTTTCGCAACGATACGTTCTGATTGTTTCAGCCTCGCATTCGTTTCCCTTTGCGTGGAACCTCAAAGGTTAGTTTCTCCTGCGCCCAGGTCAAATCCAAACAAATTTCGGGCTCGTTTTTCGTTGTAATCCCGTTATCCGCAGTGTACGTTCATCTGCATGACCGTTGACAATGTCCGTGGATTTTTCCTACAGAATGCATGTTAATCGTGTTTATTTCCAGGTATGCTGTGTCTTGTTTGCTCCAACTTAGTTTGGAACATGTGGTGTTTCGTTCGAATCAGCATTCTTCGTGGTCCTCTGTTCCTAAGTAGTCATATGCCTGAGAACTTCCTAGTGGGGTCCATTGTCGTATTTCTTTCTACGGTATCTAGTTGTGGTCTACTTTGTAGAAGCTAAAAATCCGGGCCTATTTTTCTACGGTTGTTAGGTACGCCTTCTTAGATGGAACTGAACAAAATGCGTACACTGTCCCAAACAAATTAATTCACGCATTCTTTAAAAGTGGACAAGCTGATTAGGTCATTTGTTAATCGAACACGTTTTACGAATACCGCAATCGATTGGCTTGAGGTTCGAAGTTGCTAGTCGTAGAGAGATGAAGGTAGTTACTAGTAAGTTAGGAAAACCTCAGGTTGAGCTCGTTTCCCTGTGTAGGGCCACTATGACTCTCACAATCTCAACCACTGGTAACCGTGATCACTCTGGTTCAGTGATATAATCGTTGTTGCTGTATAGCAGAGCTGTCTGCTAACTAAGTGAACTTTATGAGGCAGAGCAACAAACGTAGTAAAAAAGCTGTTTTGCAGATGCTGCTTTACTCTCATTTATATTTCGGTTGTTCGTTTACAGGATGTAAGCAACATTTTGTTGATTGTTTGGGTTCATACATGAAATTTTTATGTATGAAGCTTAAATTCTTCCCCATGTTCTATGAATAAACTAAGGCTGATATCAGTTTAGCACCAGTTTCAACCACTTGTTTACTTTCAAGTTGAACATCACTCACAATTGATCGCAGCTGTCGCATCCCCATAGACTTTCCAGTCGGCCCCTTTTGAAAGGTAGCTCTCGACTCGAGTTTCGCTCTCATTAGAGCTCGTCAGTAGTGCATCGCCACTGCCGGGACTTGAACCATGGACACGCTGTTCATGAGGCAACCGTGTTTACCACTGCGCCATTGACCTCACGTTAGGCACGACCGAATTATCATATGTGAACGCTCAACCACTTTCGCTTGTGAGTAATGATCACTTGTTTACTGTTGTCGAGGATGGTGACTGTTTTCGCTAGCTACAGTTGTTGAATACTTGTCCGAACTCAGAGTCTTTTTGAACTGGTTTGTGATCGTACCGTATTATCCTTCCTAAAGCTCTCAGTAATTTCGGAATCGTCATGTTGGCTACTAATCCTAGGGTCCCTGGGTTCAGTTCCAGATACCGTTTGTTGAATATGGCAGTGCTTGCTTTGTGTATAACCTGAAAAATCATAGAAAAACAACTCGAGGAACTAGGAGCATTTTTATCGACCTTATTCTGCCATGTGTTTTGGCGGGCTGTCTGAGTGTACTTTGTTTTACGTGGTAAACGATAACGCATGAACTGGTGCAACTTTCTGTTCTGAGTTGAGTTGTTCCACGTGATGTTTTTCGTTTTGTGTAAATCATTCATTGTGATCTGTATTGCGCATTGATCATCCACCATGCAGATTTGCTAACTGGCGCCGACAGCGTCTCCGCCGAGCACCGGGACTTGTTAACAGATCTTTTCGCCATGGACGAGGTCGGTTTTGGTCAGCAGTCTAATCAACCTGGTTATATTGCCTCCTGCTCTCGCATGGATGGTTCCGATTTGGATGCTTTGGGTGAGCGTCTCCAATCCCTCAACTTATTACCTCTCATTATCCCCGTAATGTGAAGCCCTTTTTTCCATGTTTGACTTGTCCAACGATGTTTAGAAGCGTGTTTGGGTTTATTTCGAATCTAAGTGCAACGACCTTTGTGTTGTAATGTGCACTAGAAGGTACAGTACGTATTCAAGTCTGTATGTTCCGCAAATTAGATGAATTGGTATCTGTGACGTTGGAACCAAATGCTTTCGGTGATCAGTTCACTCCTTCGGCGTTTCTATATGTGGAGATTTATTATCAAAATGGAGTACATGTATCGAAGCCTGATGTTGTTTAAGATTTTAACCATGCACTTGAGCAGCAACGATGTGCCTCGATCATATTAATGCAGAAAGCTGACGTTCATCTATCACCCAGTGTTGTTAACTCCATTGTCAGATGGTGCAATATTCCTGCTCCTTTCGTGGGTCATGCGAGTAAAAATGGTCACCTATCCGGAACTTCCAAGTGAAATTTCTTTTTATCATTAAAGACGCTACTATTCTAACAGTCACTCCAATTAATGTGCTTCCGATAAGTTAGTTGCGGTACAGTATTAAGTAGATGTGGAACTTACTATGTAGACACTGCAATTGTAATTCGGTAGGGAAGCACTTGGTAAAATAACCGAATAAACCTAAACAAGTGTTCTTTTATACTGATCAGCTAAACTCTTCCACCTTTTTCATTGCTTGCTTCCATAAGATTAAGCACAATGTGAGTACTGTATTCACGGCAGTGTCACGATAATGACCATGAGCGTAGAACACTTAGTGAGCCATACTGATCGAATCTGCGGTTGGAAAAGTACTCCGCATCGATCACATGATGAGCCTCAGGACGAGATAGTAGGGCAGCAAAAGTTTACTGAGCAGCTTGAATGTCGGTAACACTGATTTTCAAACCGACTGTTCTTTGACGTGGCATGAAGGTTTGCTTACTTCGAAGACCTATTAGCTAAAATGGAGATTGCAGTGATCACATCGACGAAGTCATTCATGCCAGGCTGGCCGAGAAATAGAGGTTTGACAAACTACAACCCCGTGGTCCTGTAGATTTAGGGTTTGAAAAAAGTTCGCATGCCTTTTCCGAAAAAGTCAGTACTTTTTCCACTTCATTGATACTCATCCACGTCCTGGTGATATTGGTTTTTGACTGAGTCCTTGGTTGGGGCCTTTTATTTTCCCATCTAAATCTGTACATCACAACCATTGTTGATTTTGTACGACCTGAGAATCGATCGGTAACGCTTAAGTGACGGGACTCCGTTCTACTGTTAGATGCGAACGACGGATCAGTGTTGATGGAGTGAATGGTTAGTGTCACCTAGCTTAAGTGATGCCAGTAAATCAACTCATCCACCTATCAAAGGTTGGTGGGAGCAGTGAAGACAACGAACTAATACGGTGCCAAGTAGGACAGTAGTGAACAAATGTTTTTCACAAACTTCAGCTGTGACCCGTTATGATACCTTTGACTGAACAAATTTAGTAGGCTGAATGATTCTAAATGTCATGTGAACGCTAAACAGTGTAACTAATGCAGTCCAAAATAACGTGAGAGTCTACCCCAAAACAGAGTCAATACATAGTACTGAAGACAATTTAGCCAGTAAGAACCAAAGTCAAAGCGAGTTTAACAGAGTGAGTTGACCGTTGGACAAGAAAACATTTTGATGGCTCAATAGGAAATGGCAGATGATCCTAGAGGTTGAGACTCATTGAGCTGTCCGGATGTGAAATCCTCTTAAAGCTAGTAAACCGAATTTAATTGTTGCAAAACAACAGTAGTAAACGAAAAGTCGCAAGTTGAATGAATCGACAGAGACGTTCGATATAGGTAATGAATAGAGGAATTAACGTCGATTGCACAACACGACAGAAAGTATCCGTCAGTAAACAGTTTATCGTCTCGATTAGCCGGATGTGGTAATTTAACAGTACACGTTGGGCGGAAGAAATATTGGACATGAAATTGTATTGGGATGAAAAATGCGAGACGGATTATAACTTGAACCCAAACGATCAGTTCAATAAGTCAACAACTTGCGATCGCACAAACGCAATGCACCTCAGCAAGCCATCATCCAGCCAACGAACATTCGCAGCAGACTGTAACAACTTGAAGCATCACTGATTCAATTCTACGTTGGTTGTCTCGCAATATAAAGCAAATTACCCTATCTGCTACCTGTAACTAAGTGAGTAGGCGAAATTACGCCACTATTCCATCCATTTTGACTATTAGACCCCTTACAATCCGTTTCTAGTAATTATACTGCAGATCCCATAACGGATATAGCAAACCATGTTAACAATGTTTCTGGAAGTTCCATCTCCTGTCACCCAGCCTACAATCTCCGTCATTTTTTGCTCACTTGTACGCAATTTGATATGGGTGTTTCCAGCGTCCGCGCCTTGAAACGGATATATCTTCGGGCGACAAGTTTTTGGCCGTTAGACTCGGAAATCGACCTGATGCATTTCAGGCACTAGAATCCAGAACTATGGTCAGTCTGTCGAACCGAAGACCCGCGTACTATCTACTCAGTATTGATACGTCTAAGTTGACTGTACCGCTGCTGCTGCCGCCGATGAGGGTGGAGTCGGCGTAGTGTACAGCACAATGGTTGCAGCCACATCGGTAGATTGTATCCCGTCTGTTTTACAGGTCCGTTAAGGCCAACCTCAGATGGCAAATATTCAGGTATTTTAATTGTGTTTGCCTATATTCCAGTTGACTACTGTGATATCATTGCCAAGGATGATCTTCACTGGGACCTGGCTGCTCAACTTAGTTCAGTACTTAGATCTGATGTGATCGGTAATATGAACGCCCTTGTCGGCCTGATTGGCGACACCGAGTCTTATTTAGGTGGCAGGTGTGGACTGGCATCACATCAGTCGGGTAGTGGCGGGCGACCTTTGTAACTGTACATCAAACGGACCATTTTCAGGTATCATTGTTTTACTTGGCGCCCCCTTCCCAACCAGATCTGGTCTCAAATAGGCCGCAGTTTTTGGTTGCAGAGACGGTGACCCCATTCGGGGTTGTCATTCATACTGTATCACTGATAGGGGTTCTTCCTGGAAGGGAGTGGTTGATGGAATCTCTGCCCTTTGCAGGATTTTGTAGCAGCGTCGGTGTCGTTCAACACTTTTGATTTTTCTTGGCCAGAAAGTTGCGTCCAACTTAATGGGCCGATCTGCTCCTTTGAAGTGGTTTAAGCGCATGTTATGCCGAAGGGGTATGTCTAATTTCGGCGTTTTATTTCCACACTTAAGTCAGTGTCCACGATGAACTGCCAAGGGTGGCTCGTTTTTTTTCTGTAATTAACTCGGTTTGGATACTCATTGAACACTTTACTGTTTGGTTTCTCACGGGTTTGGCAATATGCTTTGCACAATTCGCAAAGTACGTTTTACGCACTAACTCACAATATGGATAAACACTCACGCCACCCTGCCTCTTGGTATCTCTTTATGTAGATGACTTATTCAGCACAGTTTAATGTGCTGCTAATTGACATTTTCTCCGAATCATCCTGCTACATTTTATCAAGTTGCTTGGGTGTTCCATTCCTTCATGTACGACCTTGTTGTTCCATTGTCAGGTGCCTTCGGGGGCTTGACCGCTAAATCCAGTTTCGAGACCCATTTGAGTTCTGCTTCTGGTGAGAAAAGGACCGCATGCGAAGGAACCCAACCGGACCAGCACTCACTCGTCCAGGAGGTCTGTTTCTCTTTTGTTGAACTTCGCACGAACAGATTCCTCAAAGTTGTGATCAATAGCTTTGCTTTATAATTTCAGTTAGCTTTTAACGTTTTCTGTGGTGATGGGTAGTTTGTTATTCTTTCAGGATGACCCGTGGAGCGATTTCCAAATGAGCGAGTCGTGTGCACTCCCTTCACAACTACTCGATCGTCGCGATGCTTACGGGACCACCTCATCGACCACTGTGATGAAGTCGGAGGACCCGATGCTCCGCAGTGGATTGGCTCCCTCCGTACCAACTGGACTGGCTGCAAATACCTCTCGTCCTAGTCAACAAGTTAGTTTTGGCATTAAATTTTAATGCGATCTTCAACTCCTTTGGCTGGTCATCGACAGCTCATGGTCATTGTGGACACATTTTCGCACTGCACTAGGTGGTTAGCATACTTGGCTCCCGCTGAACGTGTAACAGCTAATGTTATTTCATTGGTAACAGCAGGGATTCGATACTGTTCACTATGATTGGTCCTATCTGTATTTGGACAGACATTAATGAGCCGACATTCATTCTTGTATACCACACGGTATGGAGGCTTAAAACTGTCTCACTGAGAGCGTGTAAGAGAATTGTCACTGATCGGACCCTATGCCGATCAGCTGTTTTCAAATCGGTTTGTTATCAAGTGCGTTTCGTTGACTTGCCAAAAATATCAGATATTCTGGCAAACGTGATAGATTGATTACCTAATCGTTAAGTTGCTTGCTTATGACGACCAAAGAGAATGTTATACGCACTTGAATTTACAGATCGGGATCAGGCGTTCAACAAGACTACTTGCATTCAATGAACCAAACTGATAACTGTTGCAATGGTTCAGTGTTACTCGGAATCTAGCCGAAATCTTGTTCATAAATGTATCCTGTCATGCAGGAATGATGAACGTATCTTATTCTATGATTTTCTTTTACAGCTGCTGAAATTAAATTAGAGGGTGCTTTATGTTAATAGATTGCTGTTGTGCCGGAAGCCATGAGAGAAAATTGATTATACGGTCTAAAGTAAACCCTATTATGTGACATGGTATAAACTGAGCGCTCACAGCTTTTCTAATCATCACACCCACGTTCTTTTTATCAGCCCTACTCAGTATTCTAATCACGTTAGTATCAATAGATCAGAGCAGCTGCACGATATGGCTGTTGCAATTGTGCTTGCGTCTCGTCATAGTCTTGTGAACTTTCAGCCTGTTTGCCCGATTTGTGCTTGGTATCACGTGTTCAAAATTGTCTGAAATCTTGATAACCAGAGGTTGCCATTACGGTGCTGCATTGTTTCTCGATGGAGTTGAAAGTATCTTTAAGACCATCTTGTTTGTACGATCCAACTACACCTTTTATCCCTTTCAGCCCACCGCCATGGATGCTTGGATGAATTTATTCTCTGATCTCGGTCAGATTGGAAATCCGGACTCTATAAGCAAAAAGGAGGGTCAAATTTACGACGCTTGAGCGTTGAACTGCGCACTTGCAACTCTTCCTCATCTGCCTCCTCATCATTCCCACCATGACCGTTGTTTCGTTTTTTCATTATTTGTTGTTTTCTTCTTTATTCAACTTTGGTTATTGGCTTTCTACCTTATGCAAGCATCTTGGTCTGTGATTTCCATTTGGTAAGGATTGTTTCTTTTGTGTTCAGCAGACTCGTCTGTGTCCAACAACAACAACTCATTGTTTCATAATGCCTCTTGATGTTTACCCTCAAACCGACACCGCACGGCTCGTTTCGTCCTTGATTAGACTCATCAGATAAAGATAATGTGAATGAAAGATCGAACTGGCGACCCTTTGCATTACATCCCTAGTGAAAAGTGACAATCCGAGGTGAACTGTGTCCATCCGTAATGACGAAGGCGAACAGTAGTTCAACTCTTCATTTACGTTTAGGATTTTGCGGTTAGCTTTGTTGATATCGATGCTGAACTGTTCACAGAGTTGGCTGCCACGTTAGCACGTTTCTTCACTGATGCAATTTCAGGATCGGTCGACTGGTTTAGCTCACTGGATTAATGCAGGAGCTCAGAACATCGTAGCAGTTTGGTTGTTCATCAGTTGTTGCTTCGTCATCTGAGTCGTTAGTATACTGCAGTTATGCAGTTGAAACACCATCCGTTCATGATTATACCAATGGCAGCGGCAGAATAATAAGCATAGGAATATATGACTAAGCGTCCAGTATTCTCTGCGAAACACTGATTCCGACGTCTTGCGTGAAACAGAAGTCCCCTGTATTATCACAAACTTTCTTAGGATCAATACAAATTGGGCTTTTTGTCAGAAATCAAACTGTGCTGCTAGTTTGTCAAGCTGATATGATCTTCCCCGACCTATACTGCTACCTTGGCGAGGTGGTCGGGCTTGTGTACTGTTTTGATCCGGCGGGCTGTGCTGACTAGGACTCCGGTCCTTCCAGGTGCAACCTTGTCAGACAGGCCAAAGGGGAGCAGTCAGACGAAAAGCAGTTACACTCATAGGATTGTATGT
>JTDE01000812.1:61903-101572 GCA_014338405.1 Paragonimus skrjabini miyazakii
CAACCGTGGACACAGTTGGATCATATATCAGTCAGTTACAGGTGACGTCACTCTGTTAAGGACTGTCGTGCCTTTTGGAGCAACCACCTGCACTCGCACCATGTTGTTGTGCGTGTCCGTTTTGTTCTGTCATTTGCTCAGGGGATCTACGCTCGTAAATGCAAGGTATTTAGCTGGCATTCGAGCGATGAGGAGGCAAAGAACGCTTACCAAAAGGCGTTGGTGAAGAAGTTGTCCAATTCGAGTCAGGTGAGTGATCCTAACGAACATTGGGAACAAATCGCCGAAGCCATGAGAGCATGTTGTGAACAGGTATTTCCCGACGGAGCTGTTCAGTTGCGACAGAACTGGATTTCTTTCACGTCGATAAACCTTATGAACAAGCGTCGCTCGATCCCACCTTTCGGGACCACATATTGTCTGTTATAATAGCGTTCGTTTCAGTGGTGCACTACCGTATGCTTCTTGTACCACACTGCAAGATGCCCACGCAGTTTGATGACCTTCAGCGTTATTAAGTTTCAACAGTCGGACAGCGGATTGACATGCGCAGCTGCGACTTTTGTGAAATCTGTCCTGGGTGGTTCAAGTCTATTTAGTGAGCAGTCCAACGTTGTATGACAGCTGCTGAGTGGATAAAATCACAGAACTCCATTTTATCGGTCATAAAAAAGCAGATTATCCGAGTACCAAACACCAGAAAATCAGGAACACCACATTCCAGACAGCTATGTCGCCACAGAATTAGGACAGTGGTGATATTTTCTAACAAGAAAAGCCTACAAGTTCACACTGCCTTGATAAGAAGGTGGGTGATGAACCGGACCAGCCGCGCTCATATTCCGACGAAACGGCATCGTATATAGCCAACTGCAGTAAAGATGCGACATCACAGATCGTTCTACCGTGCTGGGTTGTGTTTAAATGAAGTAGTCAGGAAACTCACCACAGTGGGTAGGTAAAACCCCAATGAACATCTGGCCGAGCGGCAATCTTGCACTGATGCACGAAACCACTGGCATTTAGATCTACGTTTGTGGACTCAACGGGGTCTTTATCCAGTGTAACTACGACTGGAGACACTGTCACACACGGCTCAGAATCCCAAGCGATATTGTGTGGGGAATTTATAATACCTTAAGTCGACACTCCTTTTCTCTGCATTAAGTTACATGCACAACGCGCATACGCTACGAAGGAATTTTTTTATGAGCCGGCTCAGAGATATGCGCAAAAAATGCTTACCGTAATTATCACTACTGTCTTGCCCTGCGCTTCACTTTATTACTTGTGGGAAACGTGAAAATGAGAGAAAACATGAGCTACGACGGGATAGAGGAAATCGGAACTAGATTGTTGAGAGACAGGTTTTGTGATCTTATATACAAGCAGACAGCGGTCCACCGAAAAGACGTTATCTTCAGGTATTTATTCTGACATTTGTCTACACACATCGCATTGTGAAGATTTCTGTCATGATAGACTATTCACCCGTCTTTATCCATTATATCGAAATGTCCTACCACAAGGTCAGAATGTCTACGGAACCACCTCGAAACACGCCAGTCTTAACAACTTCGTTAAGCGATCAGACCATAACCACATAAAGATCCTTTGATGATGAATCTGTCCGTCAACCTTACTGCAAGTAGTGGAAGGTTCAGCGGATAGGAATAGGTTCAGCAGGAGATAAAGTGTAAAAAAGTGTAACTATCGTATAAACGGATCCTAACAAAAACGAACAGGGAAATATGAGCTTCACAAAACACAGGGGTAGATGAAAGGCAAAAGCGGCTGTCTATACGGTCGGCTGAATGATGTAATGAAAGCATGTGAAGAATTTGTGTTCTCATCTGAGTTAGGGGAGTAAACGGTAATAGTTGATAAGGTACTCAAAAGAATGATCGGGTCATCCATAAGTTAGCTCAAGCGGTAAGGATTATCCAGACGCGTTTCGAGCTCGCTATCCGAGTACTCGTTAACACTTGACAGGGAAGCGGAGGAACTCGAGTGGGTGTGTTCCAGAAGACAATCGTTATCGCTCAAGCATGTCAACAACTGTGGACGAGCTGATTCAGGTGTGAGATCATCCAGTCCTATTGGATCACTATGGCTTCTGAATAGTTCACTGGGTTTTTGCTCGGGCTTCATCCACGAACTACTGCTACTCATCACTTTATTTGGGTCATGCTTCACAGGCTGCAATCCGTCTTCACCAGTTGGTTCATGAGACAAGTTAGATCCACCACCGTGACTAGTGACAAACAAACGATGAGCTATGGTTGCCAGATCCGTTGGTTCACCCTTACAATCGGAGGGATACTGGACTCCACCGTGGGAAGAAGGGACGTCGCTATGATAGTCAGAACGATTATGTTGGCATGCACGGAGGCATTTCAGCCTGGGCAGCTGAAGTGGATGGAGTTTATCCATCTGAAACATGCAAAAAGAACTTTATTGTTCAGTCCAGTGCAATAAATGCTTGAATACTGCGCCATAATACCAACAGAAAGTCAAAAACGGTCGATCGTAAACATAAGTAAATGAGTATTAATGAATAATTAGATATTTCGATTACACCCCCTAACCCCAGTAAGGTATGGGCCCCGCATGTCATGGTGTATATCCGAAACAACACGCCATCAGTTGGCTTATTCATCACGTTTACTAACCGAGACTATCTCCAGGTTTTGCCATTTTCGACTGCCCGTTCTCCATAATTTGGTAGCATCCGTCCGACTAATCCCGTAACTTACGAGTTCTACTTTGCTCTGTGCAAACAATTTTGAAAGGCTGGTTCACATTTCGGAAAAGGATATGGACGCTCGCAAAAGTGACAAAAGCATAATTATAGAAAGATTGTGAAGAACCACTAACTGAAACAGGTTACACAGGACTGATTTACATTTATGAGTGAAAAAATAAGACTGACTTTTGGAATTTCACACGAATGTGACCCACGTCTTGATTTCAATTTCCTGCAAACGCGGTGATCGATTCAAATTTTCAGAACCATCGTGAACATGTAAACTATGGCTGCAGGTCACTCACGGTATTCTGGTATTCCAACAAAATTACGTGCTTGTTTAGATGGGTTGTTTGTGACTAAGGTGTACCTATTTGATAGGTTAGTTTCCCTTTCCACAGGAGACACCGGCGACTGTGAATAGTTTTGACGTTCTCATGGGTGTTGCGTTGTAGAGAACTATGCCACCTATGACTTGACTGACGTTGCTTATTTACAAATAAAATGCGCTTGCGGGTCAAGGCGACCGCACTACTTACTAAAACTGTCTCAATATAAATCGGCTATGGTTGGTATCATACAAAACGGAGTGGCAGCAAACCCAGAACCGTACAACACAAGCACGACAGCCGAGAGTTAAACTTGGTATCTCGACAACGACGGTATACACAAATGATGAGACCTAACTCGGGCTTCATTGACGATGAGCCATCTGAATAGTTGTGGCAATAGCAGATTGCCATGTCATTTAGAGCGATATAAGTCACATTTGTCAGTGCAAGTCTCATCACTTCAAAAGCAGAAGGATCTAAGGAACAAAAGCGCGTACGGGAATATCCAGACCGCATGCTAGTGATGGTGGAAATCCCGATCACAGGAGCCAAAGTCCCTCAATCAATAAGAGATTGGAGGGGGGTGATAATCGACGCAACGGTTCGCTTCCAAGTGGGCTGTGCCACAGGGTCACATGTTGTTTGCAACAATACAATGGCGGTTCTAGCGCGTTATCGCTATCGTGTTAGTGTTAACCTTGTTAGTCAGTCCAACCACATTCAGATTAGACAGTACTGTCGATTGATAGACACACTTGTTCAAGAGACTTACGACCTGATATAGTTCACGGGTGTTCTTCTGCGACTTGGGTTACGGATCAAAAGTATACCAATGATTTTCATACAAAGCCGTAATGACCACCGCGTACCTGTTCCAAAAACGGGCCGAACAACGTACATCGAGGAAGAGCCTGTTCACGAAGCACAGCAAAAGTGAGCAGGATATAAGGGAACACAAGTGAGGTGGTACCGATTTCAACGAATTCCGTGAGCCAATTTAGCGCCAGCAATAGCATAATGAAACCAAGTTGAATGATCACGAATGCAGCGATCGTGAAAGAAGGCAAATGACACAAATATTCACGATCCTGTGAGAATGAAATAGAAAAAGATGTGGACGAGACCACGGATAGTTATGATGCTACTTTCGCAGGATGGAGTAATGTAAACGGACAGAACTGCGTTAGTCGAAACAAGATACAAGACTGGCTGATAACAAGGAAGAAAAATCCACTATCACAATGGGACGGAGGGATCCAGAATTGTCATGAACACAAAAGAGACACATCAGGAGACTAATTACAATGCATGATGTACTAAAACTGATAACATCGTGAGTTAGAAAGTCAGCTACTAGAGAGAGAAAGTTCACACAACTTGACTGGTAACAGCCACGTATGAGTTGAGTACCTTGCTCTCTGTTCAATTGATCAGAAATTAACGAGATTCGGTGCCAGCACATAAATCGAAGTTGCGCAATTGGTAATAGATTTGACAAAGAGTTCTTCCAGATAACGCAATGAGTAAAGTCGGTCAGAAAAGTCACACGGGGTAATGTGACAGTAAAGCATTCAGCAAAAACAAACAAGTGTATGCACAAAAATTGGTCGTAAACAAGGCGGGTTGGGGACGCAACGGTAAACCATAGAAAACTTAGTTGCAGCTTAAGTTGCTCCGACTGTTCTTTAAAGTAGGTTGGGGATCATTTTACCAACCAGGGTTCCGTTGAATGACAGAGTAATCAGAGTACAAGTTAGCTAGAGCTCTGATGATTGCAAAGTTATGTGAATAACTCCGAACAGGTGGCAGTTCTGTACAATATCTTCCAATACGGAACTAACCCCGATCATACAAATCAGTAGTGTCCTTTCAGTTCAAAATCGTATGAATTTCCGGCATCGTATAAGTGGGACGAACTCATCGGAATGTACCGTGCACTTCTCGGAAAACTGAATCACACTAGTCTTGCAATGTTACAATCCAAATAAGCTATCCGTTCGTTGTTTTTTGACGGTTGTCGACATGCGTTTTTTAGAACATGAGAAGGAGATCATGTATTTCATGTGGACTAACGCAGTTTGAAATTCTCCTATGGACTGGAGTTTTAGATGGCTCGTATCAATTCATCTACTGTGTGCGCGTTGTAACTAACTAGAGGGTGGAACAAAGAAAGATCATTGTGACATTTCTTCCTTTGAAGTTCTTCGACCTCCGGCTGTCTCCTCAATGGGTACTTTACACTTCAACAATGCAAAAAAACTCCGAATGCCTAGGAGAAATATGAAGTCAATATTTATAAATATTCATTATGATCCTAAACAGACCTACTGGACAAGTTCAAGTGATCGAAAACTTGGCATTATTTGAGATTACACCAGAGATGCTGTACACGGCAATTCGCGTTAAGTTTCTTAAATTTTGTTTGGCTTGCCATAATAAATGTGATCTATAAAAATCTTCTCTCCTCCATTCACAACACATTGGATGTCCGAAGTAGGAAACAAAGCAGAGGTGTCCATACCACAGACCAAGGCGTGCTGTTAAGTACTGAGCGAAACAATACCAAAAATGACACTGCCTTATAAAACGTCCAAAAACAACCTATACTAAAAGGGATCAATCGGTCGTACTTCAAAAACATTTCAAGACTGACGCCAGGACTACTATACTACTCGGAATCACAGTGGCGCACAAACCGAAAACAACTATTGGAAGCGTGCACTTACGAAAAGCAACGATTTGATATCAACTGAATAAAAATTGAACGAGATCTACGAAGTATGCTGTGTACAATGTAACAAGTATTACGTTAGCCAAACGAGAAGAAACTGGAACACAGATGTACGTAGATAAACAGACATGATCACATGCGTAATATACACTATTCAATTCAATCCGTAAAATGTGATAATGGATGACAAAGTACAAACTCGAAAGGTATGCGAATTCGTGGACGTTTACTGTTCAAAATGAAATTCAAATCGCAAATACATGGAGTCAGAATACATTTATGAAACGACCCGAAACCAAAATAATGGAACAAACAATTGATTAGAGCAACGAACAAGTCAATGACCAGGAGATTCACCGGTCTTTACTCACATTCTAGCTTTGACAATCTGATTTAGAAACTTTGACGTTCGTTTGCTAAGCAGCCAGTTCTGATAATAATCCAACAACAAGGAAACTAAGACATTCTTGGTCACCGATGAGTAGTAGGGGTTTTTTGATTTTTATATGGATTGAACATCATCCACAATTGATCGCAGTTGTCACAGTCCCATAGACTTCCTAGTCGGCCCCTTTCGAAAAAAGCACTAAACTCGAGTTACGTTCTCAGTAGAGGTCGTCAGTAGTGCATATCCTTGCCACGGCTGAGACTAGAACTCTGGTCACGCTGTAATGAAAGCGAAACTCGAGTCTAATGCTTCTTTTCGAAAGGAACCAACTAGAAAGTCTATGGAAATGCGGGAACTGCGATCAATTGTGGGTGATGTTCAATCTATAAGGACATTCTTGGTTGTCAATGGTACCGAACGAGTAATGTATCAAAATATGGCAGGCACTATCACAGTCCAACCCAATCAAGAACTGCGGACACGCAATATCGAAGCACAAGTGAGAACACACGCACATGACATCAGTTTGGACACTACCTGTTTGATGATGTGAATTTAGACACACTCGACATACTGTGTTCGGACTGAAACTGCAAACATTATAGTGGTACGGTTTTCACACGGTATAGAAGGACATCGTGACTGTTGAAGAAAACTGAACAAGATGTCTTTTTTGGTAGTGTCATATCAAACGCAATTAAGAATAAACTGACCGTATGAGAATAAGATGTAAAACAGAAATACACAAAGACTCACTTTCCAATGCTTACGACGCTTTAACAACGCACAGATTCGACGAACAAGAACCAAATCGATCAGACACATTGTGCCCATGTACAAGAACATTCCGTGTAACGCTCCGACTGGAATTCCAGCGAACAGCTCAGCCTTGATAAGTACGGATGAAGCGACTAGAATGCCAATCCCGAGGCCTGTCAATCGCTGCTCGACACAACCCACAATACTGAATTATGAACAAGAATTTCAGAAGGAAAACAAGATAAGTGTTTAGAATTCGGGAGATGTCGCAATGGTTAGGACGATCTGAGGATTGTGTTTTACTCGTAAAAAACTCAAAAACAGGTGATTTATCCAAATGAGGAATTCTAACAGAGACTTAAAATGTCTTATTGTGCCTTCGGGAAAGGAATGATATAAGTTATGTTGGACTAAACAACGGTCAGGCGTTCATGAAGCAACGGTGTTGACAACTGCATCAATGACCTCACAATAGAAACGCGCGAACTTTCATATACGATCATCCACCCACTTTTGTTTGCAAGTGCCGTTCAATTAATTTTAATAAAATCCCCTGACTACGCATCAGAAATGTGAGACGTTACTCGGCAGGTTTATTGAAGTCGGAAATTTAGGTCTGAATGGGAAGTTATGATAGAGGATAACTCACTGGAGTTAACAGGCAGTAACACTGTCTCTCTCATGGGAATGATTGAATGGTCTGATTATAGCGCACGAGCGAAAGAGATTGAGGGATCAGATATGATAATTCGGTCGCGTCTAATGTGAGGTCAGTTGTACTGTGGTCAACAAAGTTGCTAGGAGCGTGGGCTGAGTTCTAGTCCCAGTCGTAGAAAAGATACTCATTAATAATAGACCCTAACTAGTGTTGTGATCCAAGGACGCGGATAGCACAAGGGTTGTTTATTCGACAAAGCAACACATGGGTTAAGCGTTTAAACAAGACCAGAAACAAAACCACTCATTTGCACGCGGTATTCGGCCCCAGACCGTCTCAGGTCTGGGGCCGAATACCTGTCTAATACGAATACCGTCTCAGGCTGCCGCAAACGTCAATGCTCAGTTCCTTTGAGTAGTAGGGACCATTATGGGCGATGCTGCACTCTGCTGTTCCTAACTGCATTTTCCCTGCAGCTTTTAGGATGTCAAAATATATGCTCTGGTCCTACTACTGAATAGTAGTGGTATGAGTAGTATATTACGATCGCTCATCTTCACTGCACTAGAACGAAACCCGGGTATGGTGCTGTTTTTTTGAATGAGGCTGGCTGAAAAGCCTACCTACATTTAAAGGATGCAGTCAAATGTGGGTAATGTTCAGTTTAAGCCAATCCAATGTCTTAGCGCCTATCACTAATAAAAAAGCACACCAAGAAAGCGAGGATCTAACGAAGAAGCATACGTTTTGAAATACATCTAAACGTTACAATATTGTAAAACATGCAAAACAAACACTGGTTTAATTTAGCGACCAGCAGCGAAACTATTGAATCGGTCTTCAATATCAGGAAAGCCAAGGTTTCAATGTATGCGGGACTTAGCTGTTGACCCTTTGTTACGAAACGACGGTTCGCATACTTCCTTGCACCAAACAAAGCTGGAAGGTAACCGTTAGACCGTCTGGAATTCGGACAACGACGGTTAGCCGACAAACTGGTACAAAATCTAAGAATAGTCTCAACCATACGGTCGCCTAATCAAACACTGCACCAAATCACTAGATGACATCAATTAAATTCACGAGTTGTTTCCCTCTGGCTATTGCTTTGTACGTTATGCACTTTATTATTGCATCTGTCGTTTGGCCAGTCGGTCTGCAACACCTATAGTATATAAACCGGTTGTCTGTAGGGCTAATCAATCGATAAAGGTATAACGGTAAACTTAACCAGTTTCGTTCTAAGCTTAGATAAAACAAGATCGCACATACTAAACGGCCCGATCATATTCATTCGCCAGATGAAGTAGTATAAAGTTAATAAAAAGTTTAAATATAGCCACTGTAGACCTGGTCATTCACGAGATAACTGTCATACACCGTTTTTTTTCTATACGGTGGTATCTTAATAGAACGAGCACATAGTCAAGATCTCGTCGTCACGATTTCTTTTTAATGAACGTCCCCTGTATATCAGCATTAGAAATAATCTCAAACACGGCAGTATGTCGCAATGAATTTGCATCCATTAATTACTCTGTCACTTCCCGTGCCACCGTTAATATCACTCGCAACCCAGTCCACACTACATCATCATCAGAGACAGCAATCCATTAGTAGTTCACACTGATGATTAACTGCCACAAAACCACGAAGAACAAAAAAGCAAACCCTGTTTAGGAAGAGAGAAGAAGAAAAAGAAGGGGACGAGAAGAGGCCTAACTACTAAAAATAGCTACGTCTATATTCAAACGTACAACATCAAAGCGCCCACACCATGCAAACAAACAACCGAACTGCAAGTGAAAGTAAAGCGTCATCAGCAAGACAGCTTCCTTGCGGCTTTCACTACCCCGCGTCATTAAGTGCACTCACTTCACAGACAACTCGGCCAAACAACGACAACATTCACGCCACTGAGCTCGGTTAGCCGCCATCTCACCTAACGTCTCAAGCCACTAAATCTGTAAGTCGCGAGGGCTCCAGCCCGGAAGACAAACCCGATCTACAGTAGCCAACCCCTTCGTGAACGATTTCATTTGTCTACGCCAGGTCATCGCCTGTCCACCTTGCGCCAATCGGCCGCAGCGTCGGCAAACAGTGCTCGGTATGGCAGACGACTAGCTGGCATCCTTAGTACATGACCTAACCATCTAAGTCTGTGCAAATGTAAGGACTGAACGAAAAAACTCGTTTGACAATCAGTGCCAAACACCCGCTTCCTAACCTCCACGTTGCTCACTCGTTGGTACCACCCGATACGAGCAATTGAACGCAGACATCGGTGGTCAAATACCTGAAGACAGTTCACGTCCTCTACTCTAAGCGGCGGCCAAGTTTCGCTGCCGTTGTCTGATATACGCGACCTTTAAGCTTCAGAGAGATACCTTGCTGTCGCCATAGATGTCTCAGATTAGCGAACACCGCCCTAGCCTTGGAAATACGCTCCTCTGTTTCATTACCTATACCTCTGCTGATGCAGCTTCCCAGGTATACAAACCAGTCAACAACCCCCATGGCTTCGTTATCTAACGTTAAATCTACGTAATCACAGAAACCTTGTAAAATCACTTTGCATTTTGAGGCCGCAAAGCGCACTCCGAAGTATTTAGCAGAACGTGAAATTGCATTTAGCGTTGTTTGTGCTGCTTGAAAGTTGTCAAACAGCAACAACTTATCGTCAGCATAATCAAGATCAGTCAGCCTTCCACACGTTATGAGGTCCACACCGGCATCTTTTGACTGCCGGAGACAATCCTCCATAACTTCGTCTATGACGAAATTGAATAAAAATGGTGAAAACGGACAGCTTCGACGTACACCATTCCCAGTGCTGAGACTGTCAGATAGTTAATCGTAAACCCTAACCTGAGCAGAAGTATGGGGATAAAGCACCAACAGTATGTTCACATACTTGGTCGGCACACCTCTGCGTTTAAGCGATTCCAAAAGTGCAGATCGATTCACCGAATCGAACGCACCTTTATAGTGGAGAAATACGGCAATTGTTGGCCGGCGGTACACATGACGCTGCTCCCAGATTTGACGAAGAATAAAAATGTGATCTATACATCCCCGGCCAGGACGAAACCCTGCATGTTCTTTCCTAATGTTTACCTCCCGAACTGCAGTGAGTCGACGAAGTATAATGTATGCCAGAGCCCTAGAAATGACTGGGGTCAAACTAATTCCTCTATGGTTTTCGCAAGAGCTCCTGATATCTTTCTTGAATATAGGAACTATTGTCGCGTGACTCCAGCACAGAGGGATGGTCTCCGTCATTCACACAAGTTGAAACAGCTCAGTCAAAGCCTCAACTAACATCTCTTCACTTTCTTTTATAAGTGCCGACACGAGATCATCTGGACCAGCAACCCTATTAAGATTGAGAGCCGAGATGCAACTGCGAACCTCAGTCTCAGTGGGTGGTTCTAAATCTACCGACCAGGGCGTTACATCAGAAGTTTGTGGAAGCAGCATTGTAGAAGCAGGAGGCCAACTAAATTGACCCTCAAAGTATTCCGTCCAACGCTCTAACCTACTGGACTTATTATAGATTAGAGTGCCATCTGCTTCGTTGATGGCTTCACTGATACACGGTCGCCTGGGACCAGCAGCACGGATCAACTTAAAGAGTTTGCCGGTTTTCTCTGAAGCAAAAGCGATTTGCATTTCCTTACCTTTTTCCAATAACCAAGCCTCACGATCAGCCTTTAGACTATGTTTCAGTTTCCTACGGATATCTCTTCTAGATTTATTATGTGAACTACCAGGAGGAATCTTCCGTCTGGCTTCTAACAACTCCAGAGATTTCTCTGAGATCCAATGTTTGTTAAACTTATGTACACCTGTGCCGCATGCTACAGTACCTGCTTTCTGAATAGCCCGTGGGATTTGTGTCCAGTAGCTATTTGGGTCTTCGGAGTGAGTATCACTAAGGCAGCTTTCTAAGCTGGTTTGGTATTTATGGTTTACCGATGGTAAAGCCAGTTTCTCAACAGCCAGTAGTTGCTGTCGGTGGCGTCGTTGTCCAGCAAAAGTAAGAACAAAACGATAACGTACCAATGCATGATCTGAGTCCAAGTACGTGTTCCAATAAGATCGACAGTCTTGAATGCAACCACGTCACCTGTAACTAACACCTATGTGGTCTATCTGAGACCAGGCCTGATTCGGAGAAGGCGGGCGCCAAGTATAGCAATGACGTGCACGATGCCTAAAACTAGTGCTGGCTAAAAACAGCTTATGCTCAGCGCACAGCTTCAACAATCGCCCACCATTATTTGACCGATGTGACACTATCCCAAACCTGCCACCAGGTGTAATCATGTCAGACAGCCTAAAGAAGGGCGGTTAGCTAGAAAGCAGTTGCACTCATGGGGTTGTATGGCGCATTAATGACTGCGGAGGAGGACCTAGATACAAAGGTACGGTCTTATAAGCGTGTAGCAGAACGGCTTTTATAGGTATTTGTGTTTTCCGCATGCAGAAGAACGGAGTAGTAAGAGTACTCCTACACAGAAATCCTGGTTTCCGCTATATAACAGTATGTAGAGTCCGTCATCTTTTTAGTCTCTCATGACGTAGTTTTCAAGCCTCATATTTATTGTACATATAAATTACACGACTAGTTGAGTCAATACAACACTTCGCCTTCGCGTGCATGGCCTCTTGCATTCACGTGATCGGTGTTAACGCAAGCTACCTATAGTAACACCTATTCTAGCGAACTAGAAGGACCGGATTCAGTGTCACTCACGAGGAAACGTTTCTCAACTCGCATCGGACCTAATGGGAATAATTGATGAGAAGCATTGGCATAAAAACTTGTTATATTGTTCATTCACTTTGTTCGTTCCATTACATCTATTTGTCTGTGAATGCATGCTGTTTGAGAGGTGTAAACACACTGTACAAGATTATATGTAGGCAGAGAATATTGGAACTTTTTTGCCACAGGTCCTCCTCTAAGTTCTGTCTGATATTAGCAACAGAGGCAGTTTTTATTTCGATTTTCATAAAGGTTGAACATTACTCACAACTGATCGCGGCTGTCGCATTCCTATAGGCTTTCTAGTCGGTCCCTTTCGAAAAAAAGCATTTAGACTTTCTGAAAGGGGCCGACTGGGAAATCGAAGAGAATGCGACGGCTGCGATCAATTGTGGTGATGTTCAATCTATGTGAATTTTTATTTACTTCGGTCACACAATTCTCACAATAAATTTAGAACAGTGGGATGTAAAGATGTTAGCTGTAAGCAAACCCAGTAACTTCATTCACAAGCATGATCGCCAACATGTGAAAGGATGAATTAGCCAGCCACTTCGGGACATGCACACTGATATTCATACAAAGACTTATGTTAATAACTCCAACATAACTGCCAAGCAATGAAGCGTACACTGCTGAAGTACCCGTATTTCCACAGGACCTGTGGAAAGAGAACGGGTTGACATCATCAGACAGTTAATCAGTGTTGCACACCTCCTTTAGTGCTCCATGAACTCTCCTACTTGGCAGTCAAATCTGATGATCGCCGTTAAATCGCATATCTGGATAAATTACCCTCCTTGATACTTTGGTTGGAGATTTGGTTATGACGCTTAACAAATCTGTGTGCGTAGGAAATAGAGTGTAATATTTTATTTACAAACGAGCATTCTGTGTCAAACATGTCAAACGCACAGCTTCTGCGACCAGGATAAAGTACGAACTAGAAAATTTGATTTAATAACATTTTGTTACAAGGCATATTAATGGAATATTAGTAACAACTGTTAGTAAACTGATGGTGGTGATGATGATAAACGAAGGAGAGCATCCCATATTGAACCACAAGCAGGCCGGCAAGTGTTCGCTCCATTAGCTTCGACCACTTCAATGAATAATTCAATAATGACACAGAACTTCATATTTAATGTATGGTAGACAATTTGGGGTAGGAGAGAACGGCAAAAAAGAATGTTCCTGTTTATGTGGAGAAAGATCTTCATGTAGACTAGATAACAATCTTGTCGGGCTAGGATAATGATAAGGTGTGTCCAATCTGTTCCACACGACCGGTTTGTCATTGTGGAAACACATCCACAGGTGTATGGAAATGATATGATGAAAAAGTCAGTGTGTTACGAATATAAACGAAGCTTCCGCTCTGACTACACCGGATGCTCGTCAAAGAAGTGGAGGTATGTGACAGGTTACCAGATCCGCCTTCCGTGTTCTTGGGAATTGCTTACAACAGTAGTGTTCATGTGATAACCACTATGGGTCAACAGATCAAGGGGCTGATCGGTTCGATGGAATTGAAGTCAAGAGCATATCGACAACCACAGAACTCCAAAGGTTCACAAAAAAAACAGTTATACTACCTTAAAACGGTCCTCAATGTGACCTCTATCATAAAATCGACCTCAAACTAACAACACACTATTGAATGACGCAAGATCATGTGATGAGTGTTCCGATCGATAAGTTAAAGACGTGCATTACTGCTGTCAACTAACATATAAAAGAATATGACTGAAAAGTCTATCGTAATGCGACAGGGGAATTAGTTTGACCCCAGTCATTTCTAGGGCTCTGGCATACATTATACTTCGTCGACTCACTGCAGTTCGGGAGGTAAACATTAGGAAAGAACATGCAGGGTTTCGTCCTGGCCGGGGATGTATAGATCACATTTTTATTCTTCGTCAAATCTGGGAGCAGCGTCATGTGTACCGCCGGCCAACAATTGCCGTATTTCTCCACTATAAAGGTGCGTTCGATTCGGTGAATCGATCTGCACTTTTGGAATCGCTTAAACGCAGAGGTGTGCCGACCAAGTATGTGAACATACTGTTGGTGCTTTATCCCCATACTTCTGCTCAGGTTAGGGTTTACGATTAACTATCTGACAGTCTCAGCACTGGGAATGGTGTACGTCGAAGCTGTCCGTTTTCACCATTTTTATTCAATTTCGTCATAGACGAAGTTATGGAGGATTGTCTCCGGCAGTCAAAAGATGCCGGTGTGGACCTCATAACGTGTGGAAGGCTGACTGATCTTGATTATGCTGACGATAAGTTGTTGCTGTTTGACAACTTTCAAGCAGCACAAACAACGCTAAATGCAATTTCACGTTCTGCTAAATACTTCGGAGTGCGCTTTGCGGCCTCAAAATGCAAAGTGATTTTACAAGGTTTCTGTGATTACGTAGATTTAACGTTAGATAACGAAGCCATGGGGGTTGTTGACTGGTTTGTATACCTGGGAAGCTGCATCAGCAGAGGTATAGGTAATGAAACAGAGGAGCGTATTTCCAAGGCTAGGGCGGTGTTCGCTAATCTGAGACATCTATGGCGACAGCAAGGTATCTCTCTGAAGCTTAAAGGTCGCGTATATCAGACAACGGCAGCGAAACTTGGCCGCCGCTTAGAGTAGAGGACGTGAACTGTCTTCAGGTAGTTGACCACCGATGTCTGCGTTCAATTGCTCGTATCGGGTGGTACCAACGAGTGAGCAACGTGGAGGTTAGGAAGCGGGTGTTTGGCACTGATTGTCAAACGAGTTTTTTCGTTCAGTCCTTACATTTGCACAGACTTAGATGGTTAGGTCATGTACTAAGGATGCCAGCTAGTCGTCTGCCATACCGAGCACTGTTTGCCGACGCTGCGGCCGATTGGCGCAAGGTGGACAGGCGATGACCTGGCGTAGACAAATGAAATCGTTCACGAAGGGGTTGGCTACTGTAGATCGGGTTTGTCTTCCGGGCTGGAGCCCTCGCGACTTACAGATTTAGTGGCTTGAGACGTTAGGTGAGATGGCGGCTAACCGAGCTCAGTGGCGTGAATGTTGTCGTTGTTTGGCCGAGTTGTCTGTGAAGTGAGTGCACTTAATGACGCGGGGTAGTGAAAGCCGCAAGGAAGCTGTCTTGCTGATGACGCTTTACTTTCACTTGCAGCTCGGTTGTTTGTTTGCATGGTGTGGGCGCTTTGATGTTGTACGTTTGAATATAGACGTAGCTATTTTTAGTAGTTAGGCCTCTTCTCGTCCCCTTCTTTTTCTTCTTCTCTCTTCCTAAACAGGGTTTGCTTTTTTGTTCTTCGTGGTTTTGTGACAGTTAGGCATCAGTGTGATCCACTGATTTATTGATGTTTATGGTGATGATGATGAATGCAAAAGCCAACCTTCAAGCGTGTGACTGACGTTCAAGTTACATTAGCTAAAATATTCTACCAGTAAAACCCTGAAACGTCAACAACATCCGTGTTTTCTACCCTACTCGTCGTGTGTTCGTCCATTGATTGACAAATACCACAAAGACTTTGAAGGAACTTGGATGGAAGTGATAAGCGCAAGATCTCCAAAGTGCATTCGAACTGTGAAACTGCCATCGGGAATCGCACGCAAGATAAGGAGTGGTTCAACAACAGACCGTCATGAAATTGATCGGAGCAAAATGTACGTGGGTGTTTTACAACACCTACCGATGGGGTACTCCGGGTGGAGTGTGCATGTTCCATTTGGTCAACGCGATCGTGTGCGTGTTCGAACGGACTGTGGCCGGGGCGAGAAACGGCCAGCCAAGCAAAGCGCAAATGACTGGAAGGATACACAGACAAACCGCAAGATCCAAGCTAAACAGGCAAGGCTTTCGAAGGCGTCTCTCTGATTTGGCCACAACGATTCTGACAGGGAGCGCGGTATATGTACATAAACACAAGAAATTATTCAAACTATCTTGGTGGGCGTAACAGACGTTCACAAGTAGTCTTCAAGAAAGGAAATCAGAGCGAAATTGAGACCTTTTCATCAGGATGCAAATGGCAGAACAAAAAAATGACTGTCACTAGGTAAAATGTTGCTTCTTATCTATATACCTCTCGTAAAATGAAAACAGGCCACCTCAGGTCGTCAGTGTTATAAACACTACTGAACTAAGAAATGAGCGGAAACAATTAGAGTTGTAAAGCCAGCCAGGAACAAACATGCAAATTATAAAGCTCCTGTTATTGACTCGTCACATTTGGGCATACTTACAATCGATTCTTATTAACGATCACCAAGATGGCGGTTGCCGAATATTGTTCATTCCTCGACATGCTGAATTCCATGCTTTTCACAGCTTTGCCTGCTTAAAACACTGACATCTAAATAGACCTACGCAAAAGTATTGGCATACGTAACTGTCATTGGTACAAACCGCAACCAAAGTGAAATGTGCTCATCATCATGATTACAAGGAAGCGAGGAGAGTCGAACAGTAAGTGACGACGACTTTACCTAATTGTGCAAGCTATGTGAACCCGATGCAAATTGAATGAACGGTAACAGTAATTTGGCGGGCTATATGCTACCAACATAAACCACATTAACGGAGCGTTTCTGAAATGGGAGCGCAGACCGAGTACCAACCCAGATAGTATTGTCTCTGTAGCGATCGCCGGCACAAGACACAGTGCCATGAGGGCTGCGAGGCCATGCGAACGTGAATGGAACAGCAAGTTGGTGAATGTGTTCGCCGTGCCAGCTGAGGGCAGACGAATCGGGGATAAGACGATCAAGGACAAGAACGACCCGTTGCCCCTTGTCGGCATTTTGATTGCCGGGACGTGGATGTTCGAAAAGAGAACGCGATTGATCAGAACGGCACAGGCAAGACCGATAGGGACGTTGAAATAACCCAGCAGAATACGTACCTGATCAGACGTAATGCGGAGAGAGACATACAGGCATGAAGGATGACACGGAGAAGGAACAATTGACAGTACACTATAGAATATGACCGCAGTAGGTCAAACATGAATGAACGTCTCGCACGCACATACACATACTTATTTATGGATTTGTCGAAAAACGAAATAACAGAAAAATTCACACCGTCTAGGCATAAACCTGCAGTATTGAAAATATGCAGTAGTATGGCGTAACCAACCCGAGATTCCATATACAAACAAGAGGAAATGAACCTATTAAAATCTGACAGACAGCACTTGAATCGAATCCGCGTTAGAGATAAACTGAAACAGACCGTAATATACATGAAGTAAGATTAACGTTGCAAAAATGGTCTGAGATGTTACCGTTGGGTACCAAATCCCAGTGACAACGGTCTACGTAACTGAAGACTGTTCTCAAATTTCCCGTTTAATGGTTCGGATGGCTGACGAAACATCAAAACTGATCGAAAAAGTCAAATTTCCAGGCAGTCTCAGAATACGAACGCTTTCAAGCCAGGTCACAACTGTATAACGTTCAATCCAAGGTTTTCTGACTCGACATCAGTCAGTAGGTCACCACATCGCACAAGAACGCATAAACGTGCGATACATTTCAGTGTAGACGCACAGGGCGGAGGTGAATAGGACTTTTTGGAGCCGACATTGTTAACATACTGTCCCTTGGTATGCGCTGTATCCACAAAGACGCGACCCGCTTTGATAGGCAGCAACGGTGTTTCTTAAACATGCAGTTACTGGTAGTCATTTTGATCGCAATGTCTTCCCACAAAAGTGAACTTCCGAACACGTATCGTCAAATAATGACGCATCACTCGTTAGTTGTGACAGATTTCCGCCATCGCTTGCTTAAACTTAAAAGCGGTTAATCGTCTCCGTAACAAACTTCGTTGATAACTTAGCAGAAACCCGGAGCAATATGTGCAAGAGAGTAATGCCGTTATGTAATCACCAGTGGATCGTCTACTTTCTTCTTTCTTGAACAGTGACCTATAACATAGGATGCGAAATGTCACTAACAATTTCAGGTACGGGCATTTAGACAATCATAGCCCTCGTTAAACTGAACTGGCTTGACACATGCATACACATAATGTTAATAACATTGAGCTTATGTACAGCCATGTGATATATAATTTTCTCCAATGTACTGATGGGGTGCTATAACAAAACACATAAAGTATCCATAATCATAAAGATACAAACGACGTTGACCATTCTGAAGATAAACTGGTGACTGTTGCTTGTGTACTTCAATAATTTGTGTTTAATTCATAGGTGATAACTGAACTGAGCTTCCTACGGTATCTGAACAATCTAATCGCTAGCATTAACAGCCAAAGCATAAATAAAGTTGTAACTGAAACGGTCGTGATTAATTTAATTACTAACGTAAAAACAACCCCAAGAAATGTGAAGGCGTAATCCGCTATACCATGCAAATATTTTGTAAAAAAAATAAAATGTTAAGCGAGAAAAAACTCACACAAGTGAGGGGAATCCTGAAAAAAGCTTTCATTCTGCGGATGGCTATATATATATCTTTAGTACTATGGAAAATATATTGCCAAATTGGCACTTCAAGTATCCCCGATCTGAAAATGATGAGCAGCCGGAACCATCGTTGCTCATTCTTGCCACTGCTGAGAGTCAATCAGACCACAATGTTTCTCCAACAAAGTCACATTTTCAACGTTAATCATTAACGATTATTTAAGCCTCCCAGTACGCACATGTGCAGTTAGAGGACAGCAAACTTTGTCTGACAGTTCTGGTCCCTAAAGTCAAACATGAAAATACATGTGTACGCTACGCAAACAGAATCACAAGGTCGCAGTGGTGGGCAACAGATACATGCTTGGTACAAACCCAAATAAACCAGAATGCCGAACTTTCAAGGTCTTTACGAACAAAAGTAGGGTAACACTTGTCACACTGACTTGAGAGTGATGTTGTGGAACATGAAGGAAAAATCAACATAATTACTTGAAGAAACCGACATTGCCACAATCTTAAAAAGGCAACGTGGCGGCCGGATGATGATAAATAACTGTTTGACATTTTCTATGAGGCATCGGTTTTGCTAGACAATATAGCCCGTTCTACTCAATAAGCTGAGATTAGTTTCATAACCTCAAAGTACATGAGATTGCTCCAAGATCGTGGCAACAGCGCTTGTCTCAGACAACTAAGTATTAGATACTTGGAAAATTAAATTCTAGTTTATATACATACAAGTTAAACAAAACACACAACTGATCGCAGCTTTTACGTTCCTATAAACGGTTCAGTCAGCTTTTCATGGATATTAGTACAAGACTGCAGTTTCGCTCTTGTTAGAGTTCGTCAGTAATGGAAAACTTTGACGTACTCTAACAGGATTAAAACTCTAATTCAACATTTCTTTTCGAAAGAGCCTGGCTGAAAAGTCAATGGTAACGAGAAAGATATGATGAAGTGGTAGTTATTTTCATGCTACACTACCCAAACCTCCCTACTGTTTACCAGTAATCGATACATCTAACATTCAACACATTGCACAGCAAATTATCAGAAAAGAACATATAGTCGGAACGTAGGTTAACCACTTATTCCACGTTTTGCCTACAAAATATCATACTTTGATATAAGTCATTCAATGTTTGCTCAAACGTCTTCAGGCTTCCCTAAAAAAGTCCAATGAGGAGTTGAACACCAATAGATCGCGTATAGGACGTCTGGTATTGAAAACCAATCACACACTGTTTTGACAACGTTGAGCAGATTGATCAGTGGACCGGCTTATCCAGGTTTTGAGGCATTCGTAATTCACAGCGAAGTGGTGGTTATGACGATTTTTGATACAGAATATATGGAATGTGAACAGTTCAATCTCCCGGATGGCTAACTCGATAACGATGTTATTCCGGGCGGTCTCGGGCACGTCAACAAAGTACACTGGCTTCTACTGAATTGCTGGCATAATCAGAGACACAAGGTGATCAACCTTATATGTAAGCATAGGTAACATCCATCTCAATTACAACATGTCCTGTTTGATACGGGAGCTTGTCCTAACTAACTACCGTGATTGATGGTCGTTTCCTTTAACTGTAAACTACACATTTGCAGTATCCAGAAAGCGTAATACTCATCGTTCTCCTGTAGTCCGCGAAAGTCTTAGTAACTCTCCTACTGATTATGAGGTATGCACGTTACCGACTCATGACACATTCCTTTCGCTGAAGACATGGTTTACAGGAACACACGTGTTATAATCCGACAAAAACAAGTGAAATCGATGCGAGAGTGCGCACCGATTTAAGCCTTTCCATACCGGACTAAAATGCATCAGATGTGTCAACAGCGGATGTGAATAGCCAAATGGTAAACTGACTCAAATACAGAAACCTATTGATCCAACGTTGCCAAAGGCGAGCAAGACGAACGACAGGCATAAACAGACCACTAAATAAAAGCACATCGGCAATCTGCAAAAGTGGGAGCACCGTCGTAACAAATGGATCGTTAACTTCGATTCTGAAACAATTCTAAAGCTGCACCGTCATCTCGGGCCGCAGTGAAGAAACCAAAAAACGACTTGTACAACAAGGTTTAAATTCACAGGTCTGAGTCTATAACATTCACCATCTACGCAACTAGTGCTTCTGGCCCACTCAAGTTGTGCAAAAGAGGGCTCGGAACCACAAGCTACGCGTTGACATTCACAAATCGCTTCTGTTCCGCAGAAATGTGTGTGGCGACCTCAACACGTCAATTGGGATGGAAGACTGCCTTACTTCAAAAGCAGCGAGCATTCATGCCGTTGTTTCTGCACACACTAGTATGAAGATAACGATGACCGACAACTGATAACCTTGGAATGCTATTAACAGGATGAGTATCGTAGTCGTGCCGAAAAAAACGGTCTACTAGATTGGTAACTACCATGTTTCGTGAAGACAGCCTGATAACACAGATAACAAATGCCGAAAATGCTACTCGGGTACCCATTACTGAGTAGCGATCCCATTTATTGAACAGCCCACCAAACCTCATTATGGACGATGCCTGCGGACAGAGCTCAATGATAACCTGGCAGTAGCATCGTGTAATTCTCGAAAGTAAACTACTTACAGAAATGTCGAAGTTGCATTACCGACCTGCCGACTGGACGGACTAGAGCAATACCATCAGCATCAGTTGGGTCTCCAAGTGGATCAACAAGGAAAAGGTCTACAACTGTGCGCTGACGACTGGCTAAGGCGCCCTCGAGAATGTCATCAATCGTATAGCTGAACAGGAGTGGTAATAAAGGATGACCCTGTCGAACGTCTCTCCGGCTATTTGGTAGAAAGGACCGAATTAACCTCACGTTCAGGTGAGAAGAGGATATTAGGACTATCTTCCGTAGTTATTCCTGTGGATGAATGTCGTTGGAACTGAAACACCAGTTGGATTCAGCCAGGTAGACCCCATTCCTCCAAGTTTGTACCAATGAATCCAACACCACACCAACCAATTGATGCCCACGCGAAAAACAAAATAAAACACGTCGTAACAGTCACATGATAAAAACAAAATAAGTCAACGAAAAAGGGATAGTGGTTGTGGACGTATGAATTGGAAATAGTTGGCAACAGCCACAGATAAAAGTGAGCGCAAGGACAGACGGTAAGCGAACAACAAAGTAGGAGATACAGAATATTAGACTTATGGAGAAAGAGCAAACTGCAACCTGAGAACATCAAATTTACTCTCGAAGCCCCGATCAATTACTCAAGCACTACATCGTTTGGGAAAACACTCCAGTGATCTAAGACGCCTCAAGATAGACATGACTCAGAATCCTCACATGACCAGACCGAGGTTTGATCGATTTTGACTAATGTTTACGGATAGCCTGTAGCCGTGCCGGCATACAAAACGCGGAGTTCAGTGACAAGGTGGCCAGTCAGTACATGCTGAGTATCATCTCGCCCCGTAGTAGTCGACAAAACAGCGAATACATACTCAGTCTACTCAGCTACTGTGAGTATGACGAACCATTCAGACCGTGCACAAAGCAAGTATTCATCCGTATTATCCATTCCAGTGCTACGTTACCGAGAACTGGGTATAGCTGGTTCGTATGGAAGCAATGCCCAGGGCGCGCTTTCAAAAACACAGCAAAGAGCTTACAGGAGATATCACCTTTCATGAACCTGAAAGCTCGATTAACCAATTACAACAAACAAAAGCAATTGTTCGCAGTCATGTCCCATAGACTCATGATCTTGAATTCGACGGAAATAACGGAACCGAGGTCCACCTATAAACATACAAGTAGTCCTATTCCTTTCAGCGCGGAGGTAGACATAGCATTAGCAGTTCAACCAATGTGTACATCTCCAGGTTTATTGCCAGCTGCAATTCTGTTGGCCACATTCAAAAACTAAGGGCCGTGTGCAAGAGAATCGATCCTGCTGAATATCCTACCTTCCACAACATCGCGGGACCATTCACAAACATCACTGAGGGTATTTCCTGGAGATCAGAAAATTCACTGATGTAAAGCGGAAAAAAGAGGGTCGAAAACCGAACCTAGAGACCTTCCGCTCATCACAACCTACCGAAGGCAGACACTTGATAGCTCACGGACACGGCTTCCTGAATCACGAAGAGGCAGATATCTATCGCGACACAGTCCGAAGAAGTGTAAGTTTATGCATAGCCTGTGAAGACCCTACTGAAATAGCTAAAAACTGAATCTACAACATGACTTTGACTAACTAATGCTACTCACTTTTCATTCAAAGTAAAAGGGTTTGCCAAACATGAGTGTCCGCATCAGAAATCGTACTGAACTGGGCTAAAGAGATGGAATCAAACAAGATGAGCTTGGATCCTCTCCAACCAACTTACCAAGGAGTTTCATCACGATGCTGGTCAGCAGATCGGATCGAAAGCTTGCAAGTACAGTCCCGTATCCATTTTTACGAAGATAGGAGTAAGGACTCTTTCTGACGAGCTATCGGAAGACCTAAAGGGGATGAATAGAACCGCCAGACGCTCACAAAACGACCTTGGTTTATTCCAATCGGATCCTGTGTCTTTTAGAGCGTTTAGCTCCTACGTGATAATCTCAAATCTCCAATTCCCTTGTAAGAAGAGATATTTCGATGGCTGCCTGCAATTTTCCAAATGAAGCGGGAGGTCCGAGTAAGAAGCTGCTGATGCAAAATTCCTCCAATAATTAGCCATATTACAACCACAGTTGATGGGATCTGCAGCGTGAGCCGCAAGCGAAGGCACCAAGATGTACAGCCATTCACGACGTTTACGTATTCGAACAAATGCTTAGGTTCTACAGAAGCAGTGCCAGCAACTACACCTTCATATCGTAGGCTGGCAGATTCGAGAAATTGCTTGCAAGTTACCCGGGCTACCAGGTTATCCTCGAAAGTGGTCAGCGGTCATTCACAAAGGGTCTATAATTCATGCAACATATCTTTTAGACTACATGCGTTGTTCAGAACTACCCGAAAGATCTTCAGGCAGTAATAATGCGTTTGTAAGGAAGAAAGAAGACCATAACAAAAACACTTGAAAACCCACAAGCTTCAGTTCTCGTTCACCTGTCGCACGTTGTGACCGTAAGCCCTCAAGGACCTCATTGTAATTAAGGCGATGAATCAGGAGCAAATCTTCGTGAAGATTGACCCCAGATGCTTCGAGGTTGAAAGCAAACATCCAGCGAAGTATTCGGGCAGCATACACATTGCTTAGCTATTTTAAAAAGACTACGATAACGGCTACTTAAAAAAAAGTATACGATGCAGAGTTACACTTGGTAAATACATCCCTAGATAAATTTCATCCCAATAATACTAATTCCCGATGAAAGCAGATAGTTACAGTAGTGCAAACGGCACAACACCAGTGAGATCAAACCATAAGAGTGCAAGCAGTACAATAGAAAGCAGTTACGGTAAATCGAAGTCCAATTTGTTAGGAAACATGAACAATGTAGGCGATGGCATACGCTGCCTTACAAAATGACCTCTCCAAGACCGGTGATGACATCGTCTATTTCCATTCTATCAGGCAACCGTTTGTATCATTGCGTTGTATCGCGGAAGGTGAATTTTTCAGCATACGTAATAGGGTTTCAGATCGAGCTTATTTAGGCCACAGCACGGAAGTTAAATGTGAGCAAAAAAAATAATCTATCACGTGAAACAGGACAGTCAATTTTACACCATCAGGTCAGTGAGGTGGTGAGTGAGTTACGGCATTAGCAGCTGATCACAACCGACGTGATAAGTTACCGACATACTTCAAGTGGACAAAGCATGACAGTGGAAGCCTGCTGAGCCTTCATAAAGATATTGATTTCATTCCATCTTGGTGTGGAACATCCAAAATATGAAGGTTTACTCCACCTAACAACCACAATGGCAAATAATTTCGAATGTCATCAGATGCAAAAGTGGGCCAATGAGCAGTTGGGTATTACGATAAGAAGTCATTCATGCCAGGGGTTGATTTAATATCGAGGTCGGACTACATAATCTGTCTCAAGAGCCCATGATCCGTCAAGATGACCCCAATAAGCACACTCTCACATCTGTATGAAGATGACTTGAATTCCCCAGTCTCACTCTAGACTGCGAATGCCCTACGGTATTAAAAACCTAACATATTGATTTAATAACTTTACAAGTGAACGGACAGCCACTCAAACAGTTCGAGCAAATATAACGTTTACTAGTAGTCCAATTTCAAAATAAAGAATCCGTCACCTCATCGTTACGATCGCTAAACATGGTTGACAGTTGGAACATCAGGTGTATACAAAATGATGGATTCACGTCGAACAATCGGAATAAAACCCAAACGGGGTCGATCGAACAGTAAGTGATGCATAGCAAAGACAATGATTATAATGGTTGTCTGTAATGAACAGACTGAACATTGTCAAAAAACACTGTCACTCTCGTTACAGCAAAAAGACATGGTGCACTTACACTGCTCATATGTGATCGCAAAATAATAGAGAATTATCAAATAAACTGAAATTTAAAAAAAAAAACAGAAAGACAAATTTACCGAACGTCTAAAGTAGCGACCTCGCTTGATTGCTTGCAACCACAAACACACCGTGAAGGTGAGTATAGCAAGCAGAAGAGTAGCGATCATACGGGCGTGATGTAATCCGAAATCAACAACGGAGATAAAAGACCGTGGGTTAGCCGAATTTCTTGTCGCATCACCTATGGTCACACTGGTCATGTTTCCGGAACGGCTCGTTAGATTGTTGATTGTAGAATTTGAGGATTTAACCGGTGTGACAACCAGTCCCTCGATGTCAGTGAAAAGATGAAAACCACAGATTGAGATAAGAAGACAAGAAAACAAGACGTAAATTACAACTTTAGAAAAAATTGCAAGCAATGGATAAGTATGTTTATTTGTGACGTTTTGCTCTCGACACAGACCAGGTGGATCACCTACAAATCCGGAGATATTTAGGGCAGCCAGTTAATAAACTAATAGACGAATTCAAAAGCAAAACGCCATAAGCTAAGAATCAAGGGATCATCCGAGCTAGTAACTGTTGTAGAATTAAGGCATGCGAAAAAAATAACGGAAACTGAATCGACATGTTATATTTAATGAGATACGTTTAATTTAGGGTAGATTTTCAAAGGCGAGGAATGAAAACCCTCATCATGTGGTTGATTTTGCTCGCCGATTCATCCAACCACCGATCCAAGACCGGCCGTTATACATCCGAAAAGACATAATCAGCATCTCTATTGAACATTTCTGACTTTCGCAACTTCGACGGTCACTGCAGCTGTTCTAAAATTTTATAGAATTTCCCGGGAAATTTCAAGATAGATTTCATGAAATGCGTTCAACGCGTGACCGACAACGGTTGAGTCTATCATGAGTGCATGACATGATGATGATTTCGAAGTTATATTAACATCTGAATCCGGCGTTCTTTCATTTCAACTCGAACTTCTCGTGCAATCTGTCCTCCATAAACCCGTGAACGAGCCCTGCATTTTACTCCGGACATGTTCATAAAGCGGCGACTAATAATTCGTACGAAATGAAATTGATTCCTTTTGAAATAATAATCTTCATGCCCATATTCAAAACCGTAGGAATAGTTTTCGACGTTCCTTTCTCGTACAACGCAGCGAATAGGCCGTTCCATCTACTCGATAACTTTGGCACTAGGTCATGGACGCCGTAAAACCGTCGTTAAAAGAAAGCTTCATGACAGTTTTCACTGAGCACTCTAATTATTACGTTTTTTCTGGTCTTCTTTACGGGTAACCAACAGAATGGCATTACCAGATAGCTCACCATACTGGCCCAAACTTGTTTAGGACGGATAGATTCGCAGCTAAGAAAATTCTCCACATCTGTGAGTTTATAATAAATGGTGGTCCTGAGGAGATGTCCAATCTGCTGATTCAAGTTTGGTTTCCTCAATCTCGCACGCTATTGGATGGTTTTGTCTCTCACATATCACACCATTACAGTGAACTGCTTAGGTGAAGCCCGTTTGGACAGAAGAAATCAGCAAACCCAAAAAAGAACGGTTGAATATATGTCGTAGTGTTTGTCAGAAGCGCTAACGTAACAGGCAACAATAATAGAACACGTGTTCCTGAACTGAACCCTTTCTCGACCCACTCTGGGGCTGTGGTGGATGCTTGCTCGTTGGCAGGCCAACCATAGAATGGGTGATCGATTTCAGCCCATCAGCGAAAGAAAGAGCAACGGCTAAGTAAACAGTTAGCTTTCTTTATCCCCATACCGTAATCAGTGCCCTAAATTAAGCGGGTTTACTGAAGAAACGATAATCAATGAACAGACCTAGCTGGCGAATTTGTCTGAGAGTTTAGATAAAATAAGCCGGTCAAACCCAGTGCACGGTCCATGACGTGGTGATTAGTACGGCCGCCTCGCAATACGTGGGCCGGGATAATAATAAGTCCTGATGAATGCTGAAACAAACGAAAATCAAATCTAGTGCACCTTTCTGAATTGTGAGTCAGTCAGAGAAGTTGAGTTGAAGGTCAGAACTGCGATCAAAAGAAAGTGAAATTCAACTCGTAGTGATCAGTAAAAGCCGTCCAGTAGAATGTAAGTGTGATCCACACCGTGTACCTGCTTTGAAACCGACAATGCTTCCCTCGTTGGCATGATGCTCAATCGTGGAAATCTGTTGTTACCATTAGCATCTCAACGTTGGTAACTGACGAATGTAACCGAAGTGTAAACACCTCGCGATACATACCTTCTTTAATTATCAACCAACCGTATAAAAGGAACTCGGTGTTTCAAATTCGCTAATGTTTCAGACATAAAACTGAAGGTGTCATGGTTTGCTGATTATCAACAAGTTTTGAAGCAAAAGAAAATTAACAGTAAATCCCAGTTTGTAACCAGCTTAACCGCAACCATCGAAATTAGTTATTCACTGTGGCTTTATTTCCCGTTCATTGGTTTTCAACGTGCAAATCCTCTCGCCTAAAATTGTGCATAACTACAAACGTCTTCTTCACCCTTTATATTCCTAAGCCCATATTCACGTTTTAAATCGTTATTATGAACATATATTTAACAATTCTTACGTCAATAGACTACCAGAAATCTAACGTCCAGCATGAGTCAGGGTGCTCCCGATATAGTTCGCACAAACTAGATGCAAAAATAAATAAACAAATGAGGGCGAAACTCGAGTCTAGTGCTTCTTTTCGAAAGGGGCCGACTGGAAAGTCTATGGGGATGCGACAGCTGCGATCAATTGTGGGTGATGTTCAACTTGAAATTAACCAAATCCCCGACTACTCATCAGTAATAAATTATTAATTGTTCAGTTAAGCACACAAACTTTAAACATACACCGGCCATAATGTATAGAGGAAACTCACAAGCTGGCTATATGAACAATCGACATCGTCAAAACTATCTAAGGTCTAGCGATCCTAAAACACTGGCTCCAAAATAGCTGATGATAGTCTTATGTTACTGACGAGTATTCAAGTAGTCAGTTTATATAAACCAAGTTGTTCGCAAAGTGTCGGACATACATCATAGTCGACGAAGAAGCCGTACGTGAACAGAACGGTGTGAACAATCGTTGGGTGGACAGAAATCGTATTGCAAAATAGATCAAACAACATAATCGTCAACAGCTACGGTCAAGAATACAGCACCATCATTAACGGCTGGACAAATGAATCTACAATTTTCGGAAATAATGATGGCTACCAGTCATGCCGCAGTAGGTTCAATCCTGGATTACCCCAAAACACTTTTGAGACTGAGTAGATCACACATCACGTGTTCTGAATACCGAAAACCACGGCAAAAAGAAAAGACGGTTAATTTCAAACCAAATCAATGCTGACAACATAAATCAAGCACTGGTTCGACCATGTATACAGCTCGGGATATGGGGTCGAATCAGGCGGGACTATGAATGGAGTGCAGAATAGCGTAAACAACTATGAGTAGGATGGTCATCTAAGCCATCACCGTCGAGAAGCGAGCGCCCTTGCACACATAAGACTGTAACGAATCGCACGATGGTGACCTGAGTTTGACGGTGTACACTGTGGATCAGTCAGTGGAAATACTATAAGTATCTATCGATTTTAGACAGGGTTGGAACTGAATGAAAGTCTCTGGATTTTACCGCAATGGTCAGCCGAAGCAATCAAGTTACCATGCCTTTGAAGTGAGTCACAAAAAGCCGTACAAATCGGTGGAAAGAACCTACCCGAACGGGGGCCCGAACTTCGGATGCTCAGATTAAAGGAGTGTGGAGAGCAAACATTACCAACTAAACAATGCGGGATCACTATACACACATATGAACAAGTAGATACAGGAGGTAGCTTCCTCGCATATTCCCCAACCAGTTATGCTTGTCCGAACACCTGCCGCCTTGACAACGCTCAGTACGAAATGCACTGCACGCAGTCCTTGGTTTTTAACAGGTCATCCGGCCTTGACAAATCCGGATACTACGCAGAAGAGTTTATCAAATTACGACAAACTGTACACACTGAATCAACTGGTTCTGTTTTCAAAAAGAATTTTTTGGCCACAGGCTAAGTCATAGAGTACACGTGGGTTAAGTAGATTCACACTGCTCGGACTTAAACAGAGGTTGTACTGGACATTGCATTCCGAACACACACCACTGTGATTAGTAACCCACCTCGCAACAGCAACATTGGAAGGCAGAACTCGAGGTAGTTTCTGCAGACGTGGTTAAGTGCATTCCAGTTCGTAACACCCTTACCTGTGCGGCAAGCAAACAAAGGCTTTAGAAACAGGTTTACGTAAGCAAATAAGTATCAGTATGGAAATAGTCTGATATCCACTCCATAGTGTCCATAGAAACGAAGTGTCGTACACAATTGCATCTACACATTGCTGTCGGGGGCAAGTCAAAGCAAAGGACACAGTACACAAACAGTAATGAATTACCTCGAACAGGCTTCTGAGTGCATTGAAAATGAGGTAGAAGGAGACGAAAAAGTGAAAAATCTCTTCCACAGATCGACGCACACGCAACACCAACCAACCAGCGTTGGACAAGACGAACAACAATCCAAACATACTGGTGTAGATCGCGATGAGCAATCGCATAAAAGGCAACAGTAACTGGTTCGCATGACACACCTGAAGGAAAGAGAGAGAGAAATAGGAACAGCATGATGACCAGACGGAAAGAAAGAGATATACAAACAGACAGAACTGCGGACCAGTTAACTACTCATTGCAAACATTCAGACACTAAAAATTGAGCGGTCAGTTTTCGCACAAAACTAAGTGCTCGTTAGCAAGCACCCTCCTTAATGACCTACAAGACAGATACAGTCCAAACACTCGGACAGTTTATACAAGAGCCGTTAACATAACCAAGCATAAGAACTACAAGTGTAAGAGACTACTCGTAGCAGTTGGACAATGGCAAACTGAAACAGTCCAACGGACGACAAATGATAAAGATTAGCAACAAACAACATTACCCAAGCGAAAGGAAGTACACAAAATGTTTACCTAAAACTTTTGCTGAGTTGTGGGTTAGAATTCCTGCTCATGAACCTGAGCACACAACTGGCGAGATAAACGTATGAAATGGACAATAATAATCTTGATCTATGGAACGACCTGCTGCCACAGATTAGTGTTCCTCATTACGTAGATGAATACAGAAAAAGGAGGGATCATGAACACTGCGAACAAAGCCTAAAAGCGGACATCATATTAGATAGATGACAACTATGTTAACTCTATCCCCAAGATGAGCGCATAGTTTTTTATGCCACGAGTTGTGTAGTCGTGAGAATGCCATGACTCGAGGTAGGAATCAGTAAAAAGTCCACATCAAGGTTGCCATCGATAGGCTTACAAATAAATCAGTAATTGAAGAGAATAACTGACATGTGTATCAGTATGTAGAGTAGTGTAGTTTGAAGAAAAAATATGGTTAAAAAATGCTTTAAAGTAAGTCGATGACTAGGCCTTCTTTCAAGTCACGTGCTTATTACATAACCAGCATGTATGCACGAGGTATTTACAGGATTGTATTGTGTTAACTGAGAAACATATTTGCCGAAAACAGAAATCCGTTGGATAGTGCTGCGGAGGAATTTGATGACCAACGAGCAAAGTGAAAGGGAAACCTATTTTCGAAAAGCGCAGGATAACCTCAAGATTATGCAAAAAAAGCCAGCAAATTTCACAGCATTAAACCTTCAGAGGTCACACACAATTCTTAACAATTTACTCACAAGATCAAAAAAAATGACTAAGGAACTTTGAATAAAACAGCAAGAACGCGCCGAAACCATGATAGATTCAAATAAAAGAGTTGACCAACCAGATATTAATGTCAGAATCTGCAGTGAATGCAATGACAAACGCATCGGAATCAAGTGGTAGAATAACAAGAATGTTCCAATATCTGCTACGTACGTTAACACCAGGCCTAGATAGTTGGTGCATATCACAGCATTGAACAGACATCTACCCCAGAGGATTAAAATAATCTCGTCTGACAATACAAAAAGAGTAGTATGCAGCGGGCATCACAGTACATAAATGGCAAGGTTTCGGCAAAAAATAAAAAGATTAATGGAATAAAAGAGGAGGCACGGGCACAATAGGGTTAGACAGACATACCAGTTTAAAACACAACTCCAAAATGAGCATCGGACCGGTGATGCCAACAATCAATAATGGTTGACCGCCAACCAGGGAGAACAGACACTGACCAACGCCAGATGCAAAGATACAAAGTGGGATGGAGAAATCTGTAGAAACAGTGAAACCTGTGAATAGACGGCAAGATCCAAAAAGGAATCAGACGGATGAGACAAAAAAATGAACAAATGAATCACAATGAAATACCAGCACGTGGATTGCTGTACAAATAAAAGGGGAATTTGAAGCGTCTGTATGTTAGGCATAAGGAATTACCAGAAATTTAGCGTTTACAACAGAAAGCGTACGCTGTCATGTGACACACAAGGTTACATAAACGCCCGCAGTCGACGCATTAGGCACTCGAACACACAACTGGCAAACGGTGTCACAAGCAGTCAGCAACCTCCAGCCTGAAATGTGCACAACTCGGTACGGTAATATAAGGCTCACTTAGGAAAGTAGTCTCAGTAAGATTCTGGACGGAAAGATCTAACAGAACAGGCGTTTGAATAGTCTGTTCAACAATGCGGAGAGAAAAATTCCAGATCATACGCCTGAGAAATCCATTTCTGGTGCAATCCGGAAACACTCAGAATCAGCTTCATATGTACGTCTCGGATCTATGTGGCCATCCACAGTGTTTACCTGCAAAATGTCGTTCATAACACAATTCTGCTATAGTTTTCTTGTTACATTTCTCCATTTAGTCCTTTGTTTGCAAGTTTTGGATGTTGCAAATGAATTTTTTACCTTATACATAATCTTGTCAAGTTTATTCTAAGAGAAGTATGCATGCAACTCAGGTTGCGTTACATTAAATAAATACTCTTTCACAGTATAACAATTTCAAGGAATGAATACAGGGACAGATGAGCTAAATAAGCTGTATCAAATGGAATGGATCCATGAACAATGTTGGTGTTCATCAGTGGTCATTACAAAATGGTCGATATGCGGTCACATGACAAAACAACTGAAATGCAATCTGTGACGATAAATCACGTACTGCGTAGGTTAACCAGAATATAAGTATGTGGTATAACCGACTGCCCTGTCCAGTAATTTGGGCGAGTGGAATTTATCCGATCGGGGAATTCGACACGATAGTGTCGATGTCAATGGCGAACCCGTATCCGCGAGGTCGGTAGCCATTCATTTTCTCTTGAAGTTCCATTGATTTTTGTTTGCTCGTTTCCTTCTTTCTCAGTTTTCACAGGTTTGTATCAATGTGTTATTCTGCTAACTTCAGAACGAGTGGCAGAATCAACGGTACTACGAGACATATTGCCCATGAATACGGTTGAAAGCTCAAAATGATGATGCTCATAGTGGCTCATTACCGACTGAGACCTCAAGTGATCAATCAATTACATCATCAAGATTAACTAAGCCGCCAACCACTTCGGCTAGTCTAATCTCTTCAAGTTTACACTGGATACGTGGTGTGTGAATGGAACCACAAGCGGTGCAGGCCACTTGTGGTGAGTTTGATACGTAGGCGTCCATTGGCTTCGGGCACTGTGAGAGGCTAATCCGAAAGGGAGACTGTTTACCGCGTGTGTAGGTATACTACCTTGGTGTAGTGGTAAGGGTCGCAAGCTGTTTTGATCCGGCGGGTTATAACTGACTAGGACTTCAGCCCATCCATGTCCAACCATGTCAGCTAGGCCGAAGGGGATCAACCAAAGAGCAGGTAGGTTCATAAGTTTGTGTGTCACAATACTTACCGCGTAGGGAAGTTTAGGCGGTGAGGCACGAATCTGAGTATATAGTAGAACTAAATTTACAGTCGCAGCATTGCTTGCTTCCGCGTACGAGAACAGAGGGTTAAAAAATGTACCCTTAAAAAAAGAGCACCCGATTGCTCAACGGTTGACCGTGACCACAGGCGTGCTACTTTGTACGGTCAAAAAACCTGTGAAAATTATCAAGAGCACGGTATCTGTACCGCAGAAGCTGACTGCATCAATTCTATCATAGTAGACGAACCGTACAGTATCAGGCATCAAATAATGTTCCATGCGATTGCGATTCAGTGGATGAATTCTGTCACATTTCTTCGTGTTCACGGTCCGGTTATATATCACACCGATGCCAAAAAGAACCAGTTCAACGATCAGTTTCACGACACAACCCACCTAACACCGGTGACTGGAAAACTGTTTATTCTGGGTGACCTCAAGGCGCGAGTTAGACACAAATCAACAACCCGGTCAGGAGTTAGTCAGCCTCACAGCATTTGTGCAGTTAATGAAAATATTAATCGTCTCTTTCATTGGTGTGCTCCTCACGAGCTGGATATTACATACATCTGGTTTCAAATGGATGCAAGCGATATCACGCAGTGGACTAACTCATTAAGAGGGCAACACCATCTGCTTGATTGCGCGATCACACAACAGCGCAACATTCGTCAAATACGCATCCCGCGAGGGATGGGCGAGACTCAGTGCAGCACTGGTCATAGGCTGGTTAGGACCAATTTGTTTACTCACGTTTGCAAGTCTGTTTACTGTAGACAATCCAGGCAACGACAAAGACTAGATATTAAACGATTGCAGGATTCAAAGACGATGAATACTTTCTAATTTTCACTCGCCGTCCTGAAAAACACTACTGTATCCACCCCACCATCCCGAATAGTGTGCGGAACAGTATGAGGAACAGATCACGACAGTAGTCATCGAGAGCACAGGTATCGAGCACTAGAAACGAGCGGATTGGTTCGACGACAACAATGCAGCTACCCCCAACTTGATATGAGAGAAGAATAAAGTGTTTGCTATTTCTACAAAGTACCGGGACAATGAAGACACACGGGCTACTTTCTGGAATGTTCACCGTCAGCTCGCTGAACACCTTCGACCAATAAAGCAGGAAATAGTCACTCAACAGTCCAAGGATGCCGTGGCTGTACTTTTGTTTGCAGGTAAAGGTAGCAAACAACGCACCGACAGTTATCGGGGTATCAGTCTGCTGAGTTGTGCTAGAGAGGTGTTAGCAAGGTGCTGAAATCTTGTTGAACCGACTGAACGCGGAGGTTTTGGAGGATAACGTATTACAGGAGCAGTGTGGATTCCGCCAGAATCGCAGTACGATTGACATGATGTTGGTTGCTCGAAAGATCCACCAGAAGTGTTGTGAACGCAACCAACCGCTGTATGCCCTCTTCGTGGAGTTCACCAAGGTCTTCGATCCCGTAAGTCGTGAGACGTTGTGGACAGCGCTTGGTACGTTTGGATGTTCACGTAAGTTCATCAAATGAATAAGACTGCCGCATGCAAGCATGAGGATGGAGATACAGTCGTGTAGATTGACCTCTGATGATTTTGATATCGTCACTGGCATGAAGCAAGGTTGTCCTAGCCCCACCCCTATTTACCTTAAATATGACTACAATGCTCACAGTCGTTCTTCAGAACTCGGAGAAAGGAGTTGGGTATTCGGTGGTCGGATATGGCTTCGAACAGTGAGGTACTCCGGCGAGCGAACGTGGACGAGAGTGAAGCCATGCCGAAGTTTAATCAACTTCATTGGTTAGGAGATATTCGTGAGATTCCAAAACATCTGCCTTAGGGCAAGTGTAAGCAATGAAGCAAAATCTTGACAGTCAAAAACTGAAAAATCAGGACGGTGTCTAAGTAGGTTATTTTTATTGTAATATCAATTTTAGATCTTGGGAGAACTTGGCCTTGAACGAGACGGACGTCCGAAAGTTCAATGAGTAGCAATTGCGCGGCCTTGAACTGGGGCGCGCGGTACACAAAGAAACCATAGGTGTCATAGATCACTGTGACAGAATTATACGGTATTGCGATGAATGTGGCTGCGACTGCGCCGGCCGTCTCGAATTAGTAGGTCATCAGTGTACTCAAAGTACACCGTGGGCGAAAAGACAACGAGTACGTTAAGTTTTGGTACGTTATGCCAGTTATATCTACCTTTTTGTTCCTATCAACCAACCATCGCCATTGACTGGCAAATCGTCTGCTCTCATTTACAGAATCCTGGGTTATTGTGGCCCTCCAGTTTTCCTTTTCTTTAGTTTTGTTGGTGCATTGTATGATGTATGTTTCGTTCACCTTCCCTCCTGATCCTATCTAGAGTGCAATAAAATGCATCCCTATACTGAACTATTTCTTGGCTCATGTGTTCTGTAATTTTCTTTTGTTTAGATCTTACCACTGGAGTCTCTGTAATTTACTTGCCGAGAGATGAGGGTTTCGCTATCGTACTAGCATTGGCCAGTCACATACAAAGGCCTCCACTCACACGCCTCCTACTCTTATACATAGTGTGTGACTGGAAACGTAAGTGGTGCAGTGCAAGTCGCCTATAGTTTATGCGGACGTTTTTTTTTAGCTTCGGTCACTGTAACAGGTTAATTCGAACCAGATGTTGTCAACCGTATATGTAGGCACGTATCTTCTGGGATGTTTAAAGATATTTAAAGTATATATGCCGAACGTTATCAGGCAAATAGAATATAGACCCAGAAAAGAAGCGATTGAAAAGTTTAAAATAAACATGGACCAACGATCGGAGTCGACAGCATTTTTCGCATTTTACCGAAATCACCTGTAGAATTCCATGTATAGTAACGGAAGCCGTTCAAAAAAGTTACCCATCTAAATCCAAAATGGTTAGAAGTTGAATAGGGAACCCTTAGTTTCAACGGTTGAGTATACAACGGAACAGTATCTGCTACACAGGAAAGAGCTGAAATTGATAAAATATTTGAAACCAAGTAAAGTACGGATGAAATTTGCGGGATCCAAATCTACGACATGGCAGAGACAAATGACAACAGTAGACTAGAGGTCATTGAAAAGAATCGAATCTGCGTGAAACTGATGTGTGCTATTATGCGAAAGCAACAGTGTAAATTAAAAGTGCATTTCAAACAGGATGAGATTTCAAAGACTACGTTGGCAGTGGATAATCTGAAAGCGGTTCAACTGGAATTTCAGAGCCAAATCGAACAGTGAAACGTCCAAGAGTTAATTTCACGGATCCACCATATGTATGCACCATAGGTGATTCGCACGTTCAAAAAACCATGTTTGCACGTCTGTTCTATCTCTATGTATGAGCTTGTAGTCGACATGTTTTAACGTCTGTTGGTCTGATTTTCGCTCTCCTCGGTTGGGCTGTCTGGCCAGTACGCTTGAGAACAATCACACCGACTAACCCACTGGCATATTGCAGCTTTGACACAAAACAACCACGCATACATGTACATGAATTGCGATAGACACCTTGAGGTCACGTTGAAATTCGACCGAACAATGTGCGAAGGCACGTGCGCGATTAGAATCCAGTGTGGATGTGAAGTCGAAAGAAGTCAGATTGATATGGAAAGCTCACATGAGGTACGTAAACACGTGACACGCGAAAAAGTTGAGAAAAAAGACTGCATAAACAATAGACGTCGACGAAACAAGAACTGAGGCTGGTAAACAACAGGCGAGAAGGACTAATCGTTTACCTGTAACAGGATGACTCACTTAAAAGGGCACCAAAACTGAGAGCCAGAATAAGCACCATGAAATAGACGAAAATGATTGTGGACAAGATTAATCCCAATTCACTGCCTCGACGTCGAAATGGTTCCGTAAAATCTGAATATAATCGGTTTCGGTAGGCCATCAGATCAGTGTAGAACGCCAGTCCGAACAGACATTGACAACAGTTGTGTTCGGGAAGGAGATTATCTCGGAACCGATAAGTGCTGCTACCATGGCTATCTGAACTGTCGGCTTCGGATGCTCGTATGGCGCTCTCTTGCCTTCGAAACCGGAAACAAAAGGGTAATGCTACTTGTGATGCACGCATACAAACCAATCATAGATGTTTACCGTAACACAAACTGATATTGCGAACAAATTGTAGAGGTAATGGAAAGAAACGATTCGAAAACGCAATCACTCTATTTACGTATGTACATATGGCCACAGAGAAGCTCTTTTCGATTAGGCTCAACATAAGCTCATGTCTTAATGGATAATGGTTTTACTCAGTGCTGCGGTTCTGGCACTCAAGAACGAAGCATAAACCTACCAACAGATTAAACCTATAAGCAGTACTTCAGTCACCAATCGTTCGTGGTTTGCTTTCAGGCAAGAAATTAACGGAGAGAGTCGGTAATCTGTTCCATATTGTCATCGGAACAGTTTTTAGATTTGCGAAATAGAGCACCAACAAACTTCACATAATTCTTGTGCGTAATGGGGTTCAGGTCGAGGAAACACGCTAACCAATTAAAGGTGATGTAATGTCGTCCACATCCTAAACCATCACATCAAACAATCTCTATCAACAAGCTCGTGTAGAGGATGAAAACTCAGATAAGCTAAACGATGCAGGTGCCCAGGCATAAATGACTAGTTTCAGACACTTTCAGCAACTTCTCTTTTATAGGCATTGACTTGGTAGTCATTTTCAGAGGCTCTTTCTTCTTATGCCTGTCTTTTAGATGTTTGGCAACCTGACACTTCGACAATCCACTCGTTTCTATTCAGATAGCTAGTCGAACCAAAAAGTATTTTAAGTTTAGTATCGACTGACTACCGGCATAATATGTTCAGGAATGTCCTTTGGACGTGAACGCACACAACACATTTGAATTTAGTTGTCAATGCATGAAATCTCAAACATCTGTGGCTAGAGGGTGTGGGCGGGATGAAACAGATAGTAAGGGAATGATTAAGCCATAGCCACAAACTCGACATAACTTAACGGGGAAAACGTTAGTTCGACACGTGTCGTTGATACCTCGTTCGTCATCCTACAAATTAGTGGGCTGACCTTATCTAGTGTGGGAGGGAAAAGATTAGTTTCAGCAACTGGATTGCTGACAACCCTTTCCTGAAGAAATTCGAAAACAGAATTCAAAAACAGCGAACTTCGCTGTAGTATGTACTTGATCAGACGCAACGGAATTTCTTAGGCAACTTGGTACTCCCGAGTTACGTTTTCAATTTGAGTAGCTGTTGAGACACAAAAAACTTTACATGGAAAGCAAATAGTTAGTGTAAATGTCTTTTGGAACAGACCCAATTGTGAGAAGTCTGGGATTCCACCAGACTAGAGCAAGCAGCATGAACCGCATGCTGATAAATTCTCATATGTGACAGAAAAGAACACACATATTTGGGAGGAGGTTAAAAAGTTAATGATATAAAAATGCACCGGGGATAGGGTAGTTGGATAAACGGAAAACATTCCTTCGTTATGAACAGAAACACAAACGAGATAGGTTATAAATGGACAACATGAATCGGGTAAAGTCAGTTGGAGGAGGATTATAATGTTGGATAGATGGGGTGATCATGCTAGACCAAAGGAGCCATGGCGTTAGCACGAATTGTTTTCAACACACAAATCGGGATGACGTAAACGAACCGCAAGCATGTAGGCCTCTCCCGATGGGGTTTTTATAAAAGTCTAAATCCGGCTTTCATCCGTTTGCGAGATGGTGCCAGTTAGTGCAGAACCGAGCAAAATAAATTGACCTATACAAGAATGAATGACGTACTAGATGACATTCCCATCCGAACGAATCATTCTCCAAAAATTGAATTGTTTTCTCGTGATTGTACACAAACTTTAGCATCGCATTGGGAACCATTTTGAGGTCAATCTGAGTCTGATTTCGACGCAAGCAGTCTCAGAATTGTGCAAATGTGCCGAGAGAAAATGCACGTCGTATTACATTTAGAAGCGTAAGTCTCGTTAGTGAACAAATATTTCAGTTTCCGACATATAAGATCATATCAAACGGTTCGAGAACGAATGCGCCGCAAGAGACATTTCTTTGAAGAGCAGAAACACGCGATATTCCTAGTTTTGTGGACGACAGTGTGTAATCGAACAAAAGGGTATATTGTTTACTCATCAAATTTCATTTACAAGGTATATTAAGATATTACAGCCTGTTCTCAAACAGGTTTGGCAGGTTCAGTGTGAAGCTGTTGAACGGGTTAAGCTACAACCTTTATAGCGCTCGGACAGCCAGAATAAAAGAGTTTAGCTTCACAAGTAAGATGAGCGCGACAGGTGAGAAATTCAACTGTGAAATCGGCTCCTCGTTTGTACAAACTGCGCAAGCATCAAGAAAGCCGT
>JTDE01000812.1:105521-136165 GCA_014338405.1 Paragonimus skrjabini miyazakii
CATGTCTACAAGAGGACGGAAAATACACGACGTAATCGAAAAACATGGTTGTTTGACGAGTCGTGAAGACACCCGGTAGTCGATTACAATGCGTGCGTAAGTTGTGTCTACGGATCGGTGACCTGGCACATTCACACACACATACATATACTCTAAGTATTTCCTTGTCGTGACTGTCGCCGAGCCATATTCAATGCAACTGCTAACAACTGGAATAAACCGTAAGGATGTTGGACGACGACGTCGTCACGGGCTATCAGAGCTACAAACGCTCTACTGAGCAGAGATTGAAAGTACCGCCTACTAAATTGGGGACTACATCACCACCGATATCAATGATTCGAAATGTTTTCAAACATGGCAAAGTGCCGCAGTCAACCGTTATCCTTTGTGAATAAAGTTGTCGAAAGTTTTACAAATCTTTGTTGTTTCCTTTGTTTACTTTGCATATATACATTAAGCTTCAAATCCGTAAACTGCCGCCACCACCAACAGCAACTGGAGCAACTGCATCGACGGATACGTACGTACGTGTGTATAACGGGAAACTAAGAGGAATATTCGGGAAGTATAGAATGTTGTATTTTCAACAATAGCTACCTCTTCAAACGCTCGAATATGGCGGCTGGGTCGCCAAAAAAATAGGTTATAACCCGTTAGAGACGCGCCAAAGGAATAAGCTGAGTGCATCTTGAATTCATAGGGCGAAATCCGGTACATTTCTTGCGGCTACTGGCGATAAGCAGAAACGACGGCTGTCATCCTTTTCTAAGTAACAACAGTGGTTGTTTCTCGGTCAGCATAATTGGGGCTTAAAAATACTTTGCAGACCATCGAACGAACACCCACATCATTTCGGTGCATTCCATTGAGATTCGTAAACATCCAGTCACAGTTCTGATCCTGTTGAAGTGTCGTAAATGATTCAATTACTGTCTCAGACAATAAGTTTTTTTCGTGGTATTCCTGGGTTTCAGGAGCGTAAAATCTGTCAGGACGAACAGTTTCACTACTCCGGTAACTCATGTTGAACAACAACGCAGACACTTTTGATAGAAGTATTAAAGCGCCCTAGGAAGACAGTTAAAACAGTTACATTTCCTGGATGAAAAAACCAGTGATTACGCTTATTGTGGTCATTACAGACAATGTCCACTTACCGATGTCGTTGCTCAGACTGCCATTCGGCAGGCGCGTATGAGAATATAGGAGGCGAACCAGCTGCGGTAGAATCTGTCGGCAGCGGTGGCGAACAAGTCAAACCCGCAGTAACATTTGCCCGTCTGTTGCCGATAAACTGTCGATCGTGAGGCCAACCTGACCACCTGTTCCGAGTTGCAGCAACCACCTGGACAACACGGTCACCTGACAGATGTGAAGCAAAAGTTACGACGAAGGAAGTAGTAACATAGTTGCGTGGCACGACTGAACTGCTGTCTGGGAAATTCATGTTTTTCATTCGGACAAACTCAGTTTTCTGTTTGAAAAAGAACACCAAACGCACACACACACACACACACACGTAAGCGAGTAACGTTGTCGTTATCCTTAGTAGACTTAAATGGACAACAATTCAAAATTAATACAGCCGAGTCGGTCACATGAACAGTGAACCAATGTGGCACCTATACGGAGAACGATGTGGAATTAATTAGGATGTGAAATCGAAGAGTGAAAGAGCAGCAACACGTTGTAGAAATCTAGGCTGGAAGAGTTAGCCGAACTGGGCAGGTCCGTAAACGAATGCAATTAGCTAATATATACTCGAGAACGATTGAGAATTCATAACTTCAGAACAAATTGTATGCAATCGGCAAATTCATTTATTTGTGACGCTTCAATTCTGTCACAGAAAGTGGGGAACAAAACTACAACTTCTGTTATGAGAAAAAATGAACATGAACTGAGAAAGCAGTTGGACAGGAGAACTGGTGTAGTATACACTCGGAATTCACAGGAACCTCCTAGAAAAAGTTATAAAGTTTATTTACTAATGAGATCTATTGTTTATAGGGCTGGATCTCGCGAAGTAAACGACAGAAATAATGCAAACATTAATTGGAAAGCAGGTGGTACCATGAAGAACTTGACTTTGAGGCTAGAATTAGATCGATCTCCTTTGAGCAGATATGATGTGACATCAGCATTTATTAAAGAACTCCAGGAAGCAATATTAAAAGCAGCAAGACAACTGTTATTCATCAGAATTATTTTTGAGGAAAAACAAGATGAACTACCGAGCAAATAGTAGCTGGGATATCCGCGTGTTTAAATACCTTCTATATCTAAGATTCAAAATCATACAGTCAGAAAATAAGGACTGGTTATGGGATCTCAATACCTCCTAGTTTAAGAAACATTTATAAAGAGTAGCTTGAACAGAAAGCATCGAATCAGTTTAAAAAACACTTGTCAAAAGCGTGTTAACGCTATGCCGATGGCAACTGCGTAAGTAGGAAACATATCTCGTCGGCAGGATAGTTAAGACTAGTAAGTATTCCACCAGGAGGTTAGGAAGCGGGTGTTTGGCACTGATTGTCAAACAAGTTCTTTCGTTCAGTCCTTACACTTGCACAGACTTAGATGGTTAGGTCATGTACTAAGGATGCCAGCTAGTCGTCTGCCACACCGAGCACTGTTTGCCGACGCTGCGGCCGATTGGCGTAAGGTGCGAGGTGGACAGATGATGACCTGGCGTAGACAAATGAAATCGTTCACGAAGGGTTTGGGCACTGTAGGTCGGGTTCGTCTTCCGGGTTGGAGCCCTCGCGACTCAGAGAGTCAGTGGCTTGAAACTTTAGGTGAGATGGCGGCTAACCGAGCTCAGTGGCGTGAATGTTGTTGTTGTTTGGCCGAGTTGTCTGTGAAGTGAGTGCACTTAATGACGCGGGGCAGTGAAAGCCGTAAGGAAGCTGTCTTGCTGATGACGCCTTACTTTCACTTACAGCTCGGTTGTTTGTTTGCAAGGTGTAGGCGCCTTGATGTTGTATGTTTGAATGTAGACGTAGCTATTTTTGGTGGTTAGGTCCCCTCCCCTCCCTCTTTTTTCTTCTCTCTTCCTAAACAGGGTTTGTTTCTTCTTCTTCATGGTTGTGTGGCAGTTAAGCATCAGTGTGAACCACTGATGTATTGCTGTCTATGATGATGATGATGATGATGAAGTATTCCACCAGGTAGGAGGTTCATGCCAACATTTTGTGAATGCCTCAGACAGTCGCCCCTAATTTCGTCCATGATAAAATTAAACAAAAATGGTGGATAGCCTAGAGGAACGTCGCCCCAAGTGCTGGGACTGTCAGACAGTTCACCACAGACCTAAATTTAAGCTAATGTATGAGAATAAAGAGATTAAACAATCTTCCAATTAATTCGGCGCGAACCTGTGTTTGTGTGACTAAAAGTGAAGACTGATACTGTAAATCGGAGACATGTATAAACGAGAAATATGACAACTGTTGATCGGTTATATGTATAACGCTGCCACAAATTTTAGCGAAAAGTGAAAATTTCACTAACACACCGTCCAGGACGAAAACTTGCAAATTCCTCTCCTACATCCTTCTTCCGAGTTGAGGTGGATTAACGAAGTATAACGAAAGCCAGAATCATACTAGTGACTGCGGTCAATTTAATTCCATTACGGTTTGCGCAAATGCCTCCAACACCGTTTCTTGAATATCGGACCTGTTATCGAGTGACCTCAACACACAAGGATGTTCTCCGTCGCTGTCACGAATTCAAACGGCTGAGGTAAGCCCTTTACTAAATTTCACCGAAAAGTGTCTGCATGAGGATATTAGGACAAGTATTCCCAATTGAGTTTGGGGGTTTCAATCCCTCAACTTTCTCCGTTGGGCAAACCTAAGAATCTGCGATCAGAATATGCCTCAGTTTATGGGGGATGTCCTCAAACTCGCCATTTGATGTGCCGTAAGAAACGTTCCGTCTGACATCAAGCAGTTTGATGGACTTCTCTAAGATATGAAGGGCCGTACGCTATGGTACTTACGTCGTGGAAGATGTGTGAGATTTTAATGCAGCAGCTATTTCGACCTTTAGAATGAGAACTGCTAAGCCTACTTTCTGCGCTAGTTTAGTGCTTATGGTACACCGTCAGGACAGCTCGTTTCTCAACAGCCAGCCGTTAATGTCGGTGAGATAATTACTCAATGGACAAAATCGCAACTCACGAAAGCATAGTCTCAATTTAAGTAGGTGCTTCAATAAGAACAACAGTCTTGAATGGAGCAACACTGCATGTCACTAACAGCTATATGGTCAATGTGAGACCAGGTCTGACTCAAAGGATAGCGCCAAGTACGAGAACGACGCTGTTAAAATTAACGACAGCCAAAAATATCCTATGCTTGGTGCACAGATGCAACAGCCGCCCCATCGTTAACCAAAGAACGTGATGCCGGTCCAAACATGCCGTCTAAATGCCACTCGACCTTATCAAGCCAGCCGGCCTTGATGCTCCGGTCAGGATGACAATACCATAGTTATGAGTTGATACATGGTGAGCAGTCAGATCCTAACAAAAGGCGTCCTTGACATCGATGTTACTGCAGTCATCTGGAACATAAGCAGACAAAAGTTTGAAGTTTTGGAGTTTAGAACTGGCCTTAGCAGAACCTACCAAGTGGACGGTACAGAGACTACTGCAAACGGGAATCCAAACTACTAGTGCGGCTGCGGCCGTTGGCTGGAAGCCACAGTTGGTCCAACCTGCCGTGGAGTCGGTTGAAGTTTAAAACTAACATCTTGTAGACAGAACAAATGTAGCCATTTGGATACGTTGACTCCTGTCGTGGATGCTATTCTCTGAAATACAGCAGAAATCGACATTCAACGAGTTCAACATTGGTGTGAAAGCAACCTACCTGTTTTAGAATGTGAACGGTGAAAGTGCCTATATTAATTCGTATTTTAGAATTAAACAAGATACGAGGGAAGCCAGAGGCCGCAATGTTAGAGATGAGACTTACCGGGACAACGCTGCCATGATCAGCCATGCCTGGTGTGGGATATGTGGAATAATTACTGAAAATGAGGGTCGGTGATGCTTGAAACCTAAATTGGACTGGGATTATACGACTCGACAAACGATACGGTGTGGAATTATCGATGTTGCAGATATTCACAATGTTTGCGTCTAGCCCGCTTATATATAGTTTTAATCGGTTTGACGAGGCTTCCACATCAGGATTGAAGCGTTACCAACAGAGCAAACCATCGACTGCCAACAACCAACCTTGGTGTTAGATAAGAATGAACACCCAAAATAACTGTCACAACGTCCAACGGGAAGTTCATATTTAACACGACGGCCCGTAATTAGTTAGGTCTGAAGAAAGCGATCGAGTAGCAACACACGAGCACGTCAAAGACGCTAACTCCTACCCAACACCTGAAACAGTCTACTGTTACGAAAAGCACCCAAAAATAAGCGCAACGTTGTGCCAGTTGGAAGGGAATAAAGACAGTCCTAATAACCATCGATAAGCCGAGTCCAACACTTTCTATATGTTCCAATGATTTATACATATCAACTGGAAGTCGTTCATCATACTGACAAAATAACCGAATTATGAGGAGCTCATTCAAATGTGGGTCGAGGGGAGCCGTGAAGGCAACGAGGTAGCACTATCCTACACAAACACAACAGTCAACAAAATCAACCGATTGATACCTATTAACCTGTAGCGTCAAAACCAAATCTACAAGAAGCATTTTGTATCGGTGACGTAACAAACACAGATATTACAGGAGTGATGATCAAAAAATGCCACCTTTCAAGATGTAGCCAGAACACTCTATATGGCAACCCGACTGCTATGATAACAAATGTACTGTGGCAAATTCAGCGATTTACCTACAAGCAATTATGTACTTCTGCTCTATAACACTTGTCCCGTGCGGTGCCAGATAAATAGGCAGACAGTAAGTGAGTGATAGGATAAAAATTCGGTAGTGGAAGCGCTCATAAGACGTTGAATTCCGTTACAATTCAGCTAACCAAATATCAAATGATCATATTTGGACCTATTGATGAGAAACAGTTTGTAATCGAAATACTCGGTGAAAAACCGAATACCCAAACCATCAACCAGAGCTACCAAACCCACCAATATTTTTAGCAATACCAACCGAACACTGTACGGGGCATTATATAAGGGAATAGCTCGAGAACAATCGCTAATCGAGCCATTAACTTCCGATCACACAATCTTCCTAAAACATAACTGAAATTGACTCTGTAGACTGCATCGCGACAAAATACTCTTTTCTGATTATCCTTCAGTAGGTCACTGTGTTGACCTATTTCTATTCATGTCTGGCCAAGTAGAACCATCCGATAGATCCGCAAGGAACCAGAGCCTACACACTCCGTACATTTTGCTTTGTGAGCTGATTGACTGAGGCTATTACAAGAACATGCAAGTACAGAATGTGTCGGTACGATGAGGCGAAGATAGCAGGAGACAATCACGGACTATAATCAATCACCACGATTAACGAGTGCGGAGTACAGGCTGTAAGGAAGATCAGAAATGATCAATTTACAAATAGAAAAACAATGGAGGCTTTTTTGTCGTTCTCATGGGGCCAGTTAGTGGAAGAATGACTAAATCAACATTTTCACCCCAGTAGCAAGTTAGCTCTTGGGTGTGAGGAAATGCACTTGGCAACATGAACAACCAGAAGGAAAGTGGACAACAAACAATTATGGCGCACATGATGCAGCCAATCAAGGGACGAACCAGTAAGTTACATAAAACCCTAAAACATAGAAACAGACATGCAAACACATACATACCAATGGGTACATGTGACGTAGTTTGTGTCTGGCTTTGATACAACGAATCTTTGGAGCTCTTGTTACTCAGTTTGCAAACATCCATCTTCACAGATTCTGTCAACTGGTACGTGTGTGCTGACGTAGCCCGTAACCGTCGGTGTCGCCGGAATAGTCGAATGTGGTCGTGCATGGCCAGGAGACTGCGCGGCGTGACATCATTGATGAGCGAAAGCACGATCGTGCTATCAAGGAAATTACGTAAACCGTGGAGTAGATGTTCACGGCAAGTGGCAGTGTAGGCATTTTTTCGAAAGTCCTGAAAAGCCAAATAGCAGACTTATGTTCGAGTCGGTAGGATGGAAGGACAGTATGAATCAAAACAATACCGTTGCATTATTCTGACATTACAACAATGTACGCATCTGGTCACCGCGTTCTAGGTACCCAGCGCTGAAATCATGTAACTAGCCACCGAAAATCGCTTACCTTGTCAACCATCATGGTTGCAAAGACACGCCCCACTTCGTAGTAGTCTAGGTGACGTCGCTCGGGACCCAGAAAAATCAGAAAGAAGCGGATGGGAAAGGACTCCTTCAGTTCGGTCAAATTGGACGCATACAACGGACGGTGGAGTCGCACAAACACGAACAACGGCCTACGCAATTTGGGCAACACGCCAACCTGATAAGGTAGGATAAGAATCAAACATTAATTGGATTATTCAAACGACAATGATAGATGTGGCGGAATAAAAACGGAGAGGACAGAGCACTTGCTTGGATAGATACAACTTCAGTTGTAGGTATCAGCCGGCCGAGTAGATCGTTTTTATGTTCGGCATCAGCAGTGGCAGCAGGAAGACTGTCGATTACATGACAGCCTACATGTGGCGAATCCCGCCTTAGGCTTTTCGAACAACTGTCCCTAGCAGAAGACACAGGGATATGTGGTCGGGGAAACAAGCTTGCCCGTATGAGTACACGTCGAAGCAAAGAGATTGCATGTTGAGAAAATGAGACTGAAGGATCCGGGGTGGCTTGACCGAATGAATCCGGAACGGACGACGTCACAAGATTCTTGCACCTTTCTGGACGATGCTACGTGATAAACAAAATGAAGAGAATTCGCATTCAGCAGGCGTTAAAAATCTATTTGCGCTCAATTGCTTTGTAACGCACGCTAAGAACCGGAGCCAATTACCAAGACCTAGATACGCCAAACGCTTCCAAGTAAGCATTCGTGGTCTGAAATGATTCATTAGAAAAGCTGTCACGAATTACGTTATTTTCCCTCAGATCGGTGTTAAACACAATCTTTTCGAATAACAGAGTCGTAAAACATGGTCCAATTTAATGTTTTACAGCTGAAGCGCAAAATATGTTCAGAAGACTGGACAATTGTACAAAGATTCATGAATCCTTAGGGAAAAACGATCGCCCAGATATATTAATCGACAGGGTTGTCGTTTGGTAAAAATTACCGATTGAGATTTTCGAAGAGATCCATTTGCGAAAAACCTGGACTTCGGCTGGATTCGAACCAGCGACAGAAACACCATGCCCAAACGCGGCAAGCGCTCTATCAGCTGAACTACGAAGTCACGCCGGAAGCTCAGAAATTTCACATTTGGACCTAGTTACCCACCCAACCAACTGTGTCATATGGAATCCACCAAATGATCCAGCTGATTGACTGCCCAAGCAGGATTTCTCGATCAGTTCACGCTAGAGACTACCAACGCCACCGATGAGCATTGACATTGAATTACTGATAAGTAGTTTGGCAGATTTGATAATTTCGAACAGATCCATTTGCGAAAAATCTGAACTTCGGCTGGATTCGAACCAGCGACAGAAGCACCATGCCCAAACGCGGCAAGCGCTCTACCAGCTGAGCTACGAAGTCACGCTGTAAGCTCAGAAATTTCACATTTGGACCTAGTTGAGATTTTAATGACTTAACAAGGCTTGGAAAATCCCCAATATGGTCACATGCTAACAATTTGTATGCAAATTTTCGGTTATACACATAGGGCCAGCTGAGTCTACTTGGCGCTCATACAGTGCGCAAACACGGTTAGCTCGGGAGAGGGTTGTCAAAGTAGATTTTGTGTTAATGACTCGAGTAAAACAGGTATTGAAACGAGGTGAAGTCGCGCACAAAAGACGTTATCAGGCAGTGTCCGCATTCAATCGAAACTTGAACATTTTAAAAGTAAGCACGATGGTAAAACTTGCTTGTGGTGAGAGATAACACGCAAAACAAAGCGCACATAAGCTAACGTAGTTGTCCAAAGTGCACAAGTTTGGCCTGAAAGAAGGACCGCGATATACATCTTCCCGCAACTCTATGTCCACACTGAGTCACATCAAAGTTCACGACAACCAGAGAAAGAGTCCACGAAAAATAAAGAATGGGTGAGGTGTGTGACCGAGGGGGAGATTAGCGATTGTTTACACATAAGCAAGTCTAGCGAGTTGTTATAACGATGCTTGTCGGAACAGACCAGGGTTGTCGAAAGCATAACGACGACTCTGAACGAATTCGCCCGTACGTTGCGTCAAATGTTTAGCTTTTACGCCAAAAGGCGTTTAATGTCGTTTACTATAACAAGATGCGTGTTGACTGAAGAATGTTACGTTGTCAAAGCTAAAACGACTGTTTTAACTCAAGAGGCAAATCGTTTTTACCATCGAGGCACGCACACATCTCCGACGATGCATCAACTAGTTAATTGTTTGCAACAGAAGAGAACAACGTCACAGAGGACACTATTGAGTTCGGCCAAAGTATGACAATACTGAGAGAAACTTTGGGCAACTGAATAATACCGCATGTTTCATATTCCGAATGGTCATCGCTTGTATCCGAATTAACGGTTGCTGTGGAGCTGCTTAAGGGACGAGGTGTATGCGAATAAACCAACCACCATCAATCAGCTGAATAAACACAGCGGAGAACATTTCCAGACGTTAGAACTTGAGATCGTAAAAAAAGGGACGGAAAACGGACTAGTAATCTGAGACTAAAAAATGGGAACAACCATCTGAGGAATTTTTTACATGGATAACGTTAACGTTTTTCACAACAATAGGTTGGCTTCCTAAAAATAAAAAAATACAAGAGGAGCCATTCTATTATTGATTCCTAAGTTTTTTTATAACGGAAACAACATGTTTTTCAAAGAATATAGCAGTTGTTTCAACTCTGATGTTTAACAGACGTAAGCCTTTCATTGCACTGCAGTATCTACAGCACATGCTTCACTCAGATGATGCTGCCTTAATCTAGAAACCATTCAGCATCATGCCCAGTGGAATGAAAATGTCCCGTCCGCCGTGCACTTAGACAGGGTAGTACGTTTTAGTCAGTGCTATGCACGACAACACAACATCGTTGACTCAATTTAAATAAACTACAAAGTTCGTTTTCCCTTCTATGTGAAGAACGGAGATCCGAGGCACAGTACCTGTGGATATGAAGTAGTGCACGTTGTACGAAAACCCGATTGGGATAAGAGTACACAGGATCACGTTAGTTGGCGGTGTGTGAATGAGGTTTTTGCGTCCAACCGGCCAATGCTGGTTAGCCAATTAATTGCGTAGAACGAAAAGAAAACCCTGATCTCTCGGAAAATAAACAGGGAGAGAGACTGCAATGACGAGATCTAAACTGTGAAGAAAGATACGTTACACACGTTACACACACACACACACAGACCGATAATGGCTGAGAGCACACTCACCATCAACGGTAACAGCGCGATGTGTTTATGGTGTACCCCATCGTTGACCATACGCTTCAGTTCCAGCGTAGTGCTTGCAGGTGTCACGGGCTTTTCACCTTGTGGATGCGTGCTGGAAAAAGAGTAAAGGGAACAGAACAGAACGAGTGTACGTACACGATGGAACTAGTCAATACATGAATGGACAGATGAGCAGGGCTAAGAAAGTTGTCAGGGAAGAAAGACAACTGCAAACGATGATAACACAGATAGTATGCGCTTAGTGTTCAACAATCGTCAGTTCTGTTGTAAATGGTAGTCGCGAGGTATGCACAATCAGCAAACCTCGACAATACAGCTAACGATGCAATATGAATGGTCATCAACATTGAGTACACACACTTCACAGAGAACCCGACCAAACAACGACAACATTCACGCCATTGAGTTTTATTAGTCGCCATCTCACCTAACTTCCCCATACACTGACTAGATGAGTCGCGAGGTCCCTAGCCTGGGAGGCGAATCTTACTTCGAGTGGTCAACTCTTTCGTGAACGACTTCATTTCTCTACATCAGATCATCATCTGTCCACCCCACACCTTATGTCAGTCGGTCGCAGCATCGGCAAAGAGTGTTCAGTGTGGCAGACGACTAACTGGCATCCTTAGTACACGACCTAACCACCTAAGTATGTGCAAATGTAAATAATGAACAAAAGAACTCGTTTGAAAATCACTACGAAATGCCCGCTTCTCAACCTCTTCGTTGCCTACTGGTTAGTGCCACCTGATGCGAGCGACCGAACGCAGACCTAGGTGGTCACATAGCTGATACAGTCACCACTGTCCCCTATATACGCGATCAGTATGCTTCAGAGAGCTTTTTCTCTCTGGCCAGAACTGTCACAAATTAGAGCACACACCACTAGCCTTGGGGATACAAGCTCCCAGTTCGTTTAAAATACCTCCATCGTGGCTGATACAAACTCTCGAGTAGATCAGTTGGTCAGCAACTTCCATAGGTTCAGTTTGCAAAATTAAATATACGTAAGCAGAGCCATCTGGAAGAGGTACTTCACAATGCAAGGTGCGTTCAGAGACACTTGGAAGAGTAGCATTTTGTCAGTAGCGTCGAAATCAGACGGTCTTCTACCAGAGAAGAGGTATATAACAGCATCTCATGAGCGCTGTAGACAGTCATCCATTATTTCGCTTAAGATAAAATTAAACAAAAGTGGCGAAAGTGGGCAAACTTGAAGTACACTGCTGAAACTATCACGCAATACATCGTAGATCCTATCCCGAGCTGAAGCATCCGGGGTAATGAGCCACGTACTAGTTTGGCACAGCTGAAAAGTGTAAATCGGTCCAATGAGTCCAACGCAATTTTTGTAGTCGAGAAAAACGACACCTGTTGGCTGTTGGCACGCGTGTTGCTGCTTTAACATTTGACGAAGAATGAAAATGTGATCGTCCAGCGGTCTAACTTTCTGGACTTAATTTGGGCGTGTGCTGTCTGCCTCTTTGGAAGGTTCACTAGCCCACCGACTCTCAGGGCCAGTAATGCGGATAAACCAGAAGAGTTTGTTGGTGCTCATTGAAGCTACAGTGGTTTTCATTTCATCAGCCTTCTCACTTAGCCAAATCACATGACTGGCAACCAGACTACGACTGAAGCTCCTACGTAACTCCGTAATTTCTTACAATTACTATAGAAAATATTCCGTTCGAAATCTAACAACTGAAATTTGCAACCCATGGGTCATCGTGCCATACGCTTTATTGTACTCACCTCATAAAAAGGTTGCAAGGTTTGAGGCTAGAAGCTGTTGGAATATTCGAGACTGAAACTACACGTATGATAGTGTCGTTTCGTGCTTATAAGTTTTCGACTTCCCAGTCAGCTAAAACGCAGATGACACCTGTGGCCAGTAGCTTTATTGCCCAGTAAAATTAGGAACCAGCTAATGCACGGCCTGGGCCCAGGTATGTGCTCCAATAAGAACAACTGTCTCGAATGGAGCCACACCAACTACAAGTAACAACTAGGTGGTCTACCAGAGGCTAGGTCTGATTGAGAGAAGGAGGGTGTCAAGTGAAACATTGATGCACCTGATACCTGAAACCAAGAACGGTTAAAAAAATAGCATGTGCTAGGCGAACAGTTACAAGAGCCGCCCACCATTATCCCAGTGACCGGATGCATGCTTAAACACGTCACCTAAACGAAACTCAGCCTCACCAAACAGGTCGACATAGTCATTCATCTTCTCGGTCAATGCGACTAAACTAGAACTGTGCTTATTCAAGGACGGTCAATTGAAGCGTAAGCAGACAAAAAGGAAGATTTGGAGTCTCAAATTGGCCTGAGCAGAACTTGGAGCCGGATGATGCGGAGGCTACTGCAAACGGAAATATAATCCACCGATCCGGCTGCGGCCGTTGTGATAAGGACTATACCAACTCCAACTTGACCGACGATTGGCTGTATCTGACGTAGAGTCTGCAACATAAAGGGGGACATACCTGACCAATTGGATAGAACGGTTGCATGTTTTCACAAATCCGCCGTGCAATGTGGCTAACAGTGCGGCTTTGAACTATAATGCAACAGTACCCACTCAGTAGGGAACCAACAGTGTTGTGAGTGATCATGGTGTAATGTGGACCGAGGTACTCTCAGAACGCCAGGCTAAGAAAGTAGAACGACTCGGTTTGAAACCAAAGCCCTTGAATCAAATCTAGCACAAAAATGAACAGGCTGGGTAATACCGCACCGGAACTGGTATCATCTTCCCGAAAAAATGCCAGACCTCTTTCATCCTCGGACCTGGAGGACGACGAGGCTGGAATTCGACATCGTTTTTTCTACAAACTGCGTAAAACAACAACAATTGAACGAACCAACCGCATAGTTTTAGTCAAAATGTAAATGTAGCTATTCCATTAGATCTTCTCAAGGATCTCATTTCCACTTGTACAGAAAACATGCCGTTTGAATTCGGAGGTGTTAACTATAGACAGATTGATGGTGTAGCCATGAGTAGCCCACTGGGTCATATATTAGCGGATGTATTTTTGGGAACGCTTCAAAGGCAATTTCATTTGTCGTGTCTGCCCAACATAAGTTGCTTCAGCTGAAAGAGATATACAACAGTGTCGTGTTCGGTGGATAACATGCCCCTTGGATCGTACATGCGATTCACCAATCTTTGTAATCTGACTGTGAAGCGTACAGAAGCTACAACAAAAGTTGAGAGGCAACCTAGCTAATCAAGAATTTCCAAGAGACCTATCCAAACGTATTCTCAATCTACCATCCGTCGCATTATCACGAACTCAGTTGGAAGCACTCTCAATGAGACTGAATTTTCGAGTGCCTCAAAAGCATACAAATAAAACTCTGGTGGATGCACAATTTAAGAATTTGTATGCTCAGTTAAATGTTTTGGTTTCAACATTAGCGGATAATGACAATTGGCTGAAGGCCAAGTTAGTTGATCTGTAACACAACTTCCAACGGTCTCCAATACAACAGAAGTGCTGTCTAACTGATGAACACCTGGAAGCCCTACGACAACTGAAGAAAAATGAAAATATTATAATTTGGAAGCCAGATAAAGTGATTGGTGCTGTGATAATGAACCGCCAAGAATATATGAACAAAGTAGGGGAAATTCTCGCGGATTTTAGCAAATTCAGTCTTGCAAACAAACCGGACAATGTTCGGTTGGTAGAGAAACAGATAGCCCGTGAGTTACAGATTCTTTTATTGCATGGTTTCATCAATGAACGACAAAATCGCATGTTAAAACCTGCAGGTACCAAGACCCCACAACTGTACGGTTTGCCTAAAACACACAAATCGTTGCTCATTCCCACGCAGCCCATTTTGGCAATGAACGATTCTCCTTACCAGAAGCTAGCAAAATGGACGGTTAACATTTTAAACCCTCTTCGACAGGAACTATGTGCGCATTCGTCGAAAGACACTTTCAAATCGATACCATATATTGAAAACGTAAATATTGCCAGAGACACGATGTGTTCTATTAATGTTAATTCTTTGTTTACAAAAGTGCCACTACGAAAAACGATAGATTTTACATGTGATTTCGTTTTATCCAACTCCATTTTTCTTCCAATTCCTGTTGACTGTTTGAAGCATTTACTTTTAATATGTACGGAAAATGTGAGATTCTATTTTTCGGGTAAGAGCTTTCAACAGACAGATGGCGTAACCATGGGAGCCCGCTCGGTCCTGTTTGAGCCGATGTGTTCACGGCCAAAGTTGAACAGTCATTACTTCCAGTTGTGGACGGACTGAAACTTTACAAACGATATGTCGACGACATGTTCTTGATTAGACAAGACAAGAAACAAGTGTGAATAACGTTTCAAGCATTCCAAATATCCGAATATCTAAGTCACAGTTGAGTACGACAGTGAGAACAGTTTGCTCTTCTTGGACATTCTGATTAAACGCCGTTCGGACGGATTTATCGAACGTTCAGTGTACCGTAAACCAACATGGACGGGACAATACATGAACTTCACGAGTTTTGCTCCCGTTGCATACAAAAAGGTCACTAGTACGCACACTGTTTTACAGAGCACCAAGAATATGTTCCCAAGATAGATTACAAGCCGAACAAATAGTGTTCTATGAAACGCTTCTTGCTAACAATTTCCCAGAAAGTTTCATTTAGAAATGAACTGTGGAAGTAACTAAAAAAGCTGTTTACATCAAACTCCCCTTCAAAGGTGATAGTTTGATGAACACCTTTGGAAAGATGATTAGTGCCGCGTTAAAACGGGTGTATAATGTAGCAAACCTTGTCCTGCTCTCACAAACCACTAGGTTACCTCTACCTCCAGTCAAAAATCAAATCCCGTTGTTTTCTACCAGCCATTGTATCTATCAGTTTTCTTGCAGTTGCGGAAACACTTACATTGGTGGAACAGAAAGGATGCTTATGACCAGGACCAAGGAGTACATCCCAAATTGGTTGGGAGTTGCACTGATTAACCCACCAATGAGTAACACTCAGCAAAGACGAAACGCCACTTCATCCATTGCAAGGCACTTATCGACAACAGGTCACAATGTCAATATCACATCTTCGTTTAGGGTCTTGTAGAACGCTCACAGTTCACAAATTCTCAAGTATATTGAAGCCTTGTTGATCAGTCGTCGAAAGCCGGTTCAATGTGCACAAAAACAACTGACTATTAACCTTTGTTTACTGTGGGTTTAGCCGTGAGTACCAATCACGATCCAGTTCGACTTGTACTTTTAATCGTTTCATTTAAGTCTTGTTGGTTTTGTTTTCATGCTAGTCACACGTTTACGACTGACGAGAGTGTGCAAAATGAATGCATATCATAATTTGTGTCTTCTGACTATTCTATTCAAATGGCTAAAAGGGACTCAATGTTTCAAATGTCAAGAAAGGATTTCGGGGGTCCTGCTTTACAAACGTCACGTGGACGACATTTTAGTTTTTACTGATGAATGTGCTTTTACTTCATTTTATAACTATTCGAACCTCCTCCAATCAAACCTTTCTGTATCTTATGAGGTGGAAGTTAATAATTGCTTGCTGCGCTTAGCTATTTTCATAACCAGACGTCAAGACGGTTCATTACAATGATCTGTTTACCGCAAGCCAACTTGGAGTGGACAATAGTTGCAGTTCTTCAGCTTCGTACCTATTGCTTATAAACGAGGGCTAGTGAAAATTTCATTCCACACAACCAGAACAATTTGCACTGCAGATCGGTTGGAGAAAGAAGAAGAGTTTATTAAGAAAACAAAGGTGGATATCGGCTACCGTAAAAAGTTTGTGGATATCCACAGTAAGATGAAAGAACCAAAGGCGGTAAGCTGCAGTGCGCAGAAGAAGAACATACTTCTGCAAATTCAATTCAAAGGTGACCACTTGACTAACAACATTAGTCACAAATTGATGTCGGCGTTGCAACGCACCTACGCAGTGACCCAACTATGCATCCTGCTAAGCACTAGGGGCTTGGCTCTTCATAGCGGCGCTAAACACTCAACCGATCAGTCTGTCTCCCACGTAATATACCAGCTCAATTGCAGTTGTAATGACGTCTACATAGGCAGGACAGATCGGCGTTTGTATCAACGTATGGCGGAGCACACTCCTAAGTGGTTATCAACGGCAATCTCAAAAAACGACCTACTGACTGTAACAAGCTCGAAGACCTGGCTTCATCGATCGCTAAACACATTTTGGCAACCGGTCACCTAGTTGACCCTGTTAAATCGTTCAAGATATTGTTACATAATCGCAACCCGAAACTGTTAGCGATTAGCGAGGCAATGCTAATCAAACAACATCGGACAGTTTTGTGTGCACAGAAGGGGCTGACGCAATAAATCTCCCTGCCGTGGAATTGACTGAACTATTAGAGCGTGAAAGGTCAGAACTATGTGGTTGGTTCGATCAATCGTTGTTACTATACGCAGTTTGTATAAAACCTCCTGGTTTCAGGTTTGGGCGATTAATGAGATTAAATCGCAATGACTAAATGGATTAAAGGAACGCAATGTTTTAAATAGTTTCTTCTGTCAATTATAAGTGTCCGATCAAGAGGACACCTATAACGCGTAAGCCATTACTTCGTCACACTTCGTCAAAGTCGAATTTCGTTCTGACAGTGAGAACAGAATATACGTAAGATATAAAGCGATTACTTATTGTGTCTACCGAAATTTCAACACTAAACATCACCTACTTTACGTTAATTTCCACACCACCTATGATCATGAAACAGGATGGATTTTGCATAGTTTCAACCATCTGTCTTAAAAGGTACTCACAAAGAAGTTTACACTTTCTAAAACCGCTTTAAACTTAACAGAGAAATATGTGACAAGAAAAAGGACGTAGATTCCACAGTATGCTTACAAAACAAAAAACGAAGGAATTCTGTATAGTAAAACATCGTGTCATTCATGGACGATCAGTTAGACAATGAAATTGTGCTGTTTTACTTCTGATCCTTATGGTTACTATTATTACTACCACTATAGGTGGAAAGCAGTCGGGGACTTTGAGTAAGTAATTCGGAAATCATTCGAAAGCGATCGCCGTGTTCGTATACAGATATACTCGTTAGATTTCATCAATGATGCATACTCATACTGCAATCGAAAGTGCAGGAGCAAGAGCTTCAATAAGTACGAAACTCGAGTCCAGAGGTCCTTTCCAAAATAGTTTATCTAAATGCGAAGGGCGCGAACTAACGGAAATGTTCCACAACTGTTGATGTTATTATTATTGCTGTTATTATTGATAATATTAAGATTAGTGTTCCTAGATTACACAAAAAGATTGAAGGTTATGTGCTTTCGAAATCTATTCATCAATACGTGTAAACGCGCAGCTGTTTAAGGCAACTTCCTGACTTGAATTAACTATACACTTATAAGTTAAAACAATATATATTGATTCTTTGTGTAGTCTAATAAAGCAAAACTCGCGTGTAAAAACATGTTATTTTCAATCTAATAGTCAAAAAAGTTCAAGTTAGCGTCAGACGATTTGTGTCACGCATGACAGGTTGGCGGGGTGTCGAGGTAAAATGATTGTAGGCTACGCAAAATTGATGGCAGGATAGAAAGATTGTGCACATAGCCTTGCATTATGCACTCGGATCACAATCGATTTAGCCGCTGTAAGACATCGTTGTTGGACGGACCTCAGTTGGTTGATCGACGTTTTATAGATATCTTGGAGCGACAATCAGTTTACCGTGTGATTAATGATCGGTAGGCGAGAAATAATTGCGCAAGTTATCAACTTTCTCACTCCAGCTCTTAATATGAGGAGGATGAAGAAGCCGCTTTAAACTTTCAATGCGAAGGTGAAGGTAAAGGCAGTTTTTCTTATCGATAACAAGATGAGTGAATGGAAATAGCGGACTTGCACGCGATCTCTAAGCCCATAACTGTGTCAAGTCCTGTGGAAGAATGGATTAACAGGAAACGGCTAAAGTAACATGGGTGACGCGGGCGAATGGCTAAATTGAATCAATGCAAGGTCACAGACAAGTTCTAATCTCAGAGTTTCTCAACCTTCTTGACGTATTGTGCAGAACAACCTGCTCAAAAATAGTGGAAATCAGTTGGGTAAATTCGATGCAACGAGGTGGAAAACTGCATGTCACTTAAAGATCGAACATAGTCATAACGTGTAACCATGGTGGAAACCAAACAGTCGAAGTCATGTGTATACAACGTGCGCCCCAAAGTGCATCCCGCCCTTAGGGCGTGTAAAATAACAGGCTCGGCCACCAGTTGTGAGTTAGCGGTATTTAGAGGTGAACGAACACCTTAAAGAAAGCATCAGTACCCAACAGTTGATGTGGCTAGGATCTGGACTCTAAAAGTAACGGGAACAACGCACGAACAAAATGCGTAGTCGGAACGTTCATGACGAAGAATTAATCAATCCGCCCATGTCTACATTGTCATTCAAAACTTAAGACACTGTTGACTAATTCCACCGGTACGTTAGCTTAAAAACAGGGTAACCTTCACTTCTGTGACGACCTAGATCAAAAACGCACAGGCATTACAAGGGTAGCGATTGGGAAAGTGTACTCTAGGCTATAAACAATACGATGCCAAATAGGCTAAAGACGAACTATAAACGCATAATATGACCTTCATACCCTACAAAGTTCCTCCGAGCAGTCAACAGGTTCAAAAACACTGGGGACGAGCCAAGCTCCAAAAAGGGTGATGCACGCACCACTCAAGCAAAGTACAACAGTCAATTGACGCGATAAAACAAAAACACCTAGGTCAAGGTCCAATTAAGGGCCAGAAACAGGGGAGGTAGAATATACAGGAATAAACATTTGAGGGGAATAGGGTTAGGTCTGATTTTTACATGACTGAACTTCGAAATTCGATACACCGGTCCGGAAAATCCAAACGCGATCAAAATATGCCCGAAGAAAGACGATTCCGATCAGCTCTGGTTCCCAACCAGACTAGCTACTAAGTCAACAGACGTCAAACACAAGGTACATCAGGCTTACAGTGCGACACTAACCCCAAGGAACTACAATGCAGTGAAAGCCGTTCTCCATGAATCTCACTATTTGAGCTCCTCAAGGGTCGGACATTGAAGAGTACGTTTAGGCACAAACCGTTCTCCGACTCACACCTTGCACTCTCAGTGCGGACTAGGTGCCGATTGCACTCATCCTGGTCTACGTCACTCCTTCCTCCAAAAGGCACAGATTATCTCCCGACCTCACGTATCGCCACTGATCTGGTGATGTCGAAGTATGTATAGTAGTTATTCCATTTGCAACGAACGTAATAAACCTGATAGAGGCATTGGCAATGTAAAAAAGTACGATCATAGAGTCCGTCCAGAAATATAGACTCCAAATTATTAAACGAAAGTTCGTAGACACGAACTGCCAGCACAGCAGCGACCAATTTCAGTTTGAGAATAGAAACAGCTTTCAATGGAGCTACTCAGAGATTTGCAAACAACGGTGATGAACACCCCTCCTCGTTTGTAGTGCAGAAGCATGCATATATCACTGCGCCGTAACCAACTCCCGACGCATCACAAAAGATGTGTAATTTCCCACTCTCCGGATCTACAGTTTTACCAGGTCGAATACAGCGGGCGGCATGCAGGTCAGTGAGATTGCGTAGGCCACTGTAGCAATCTTCCTCCTCACGTTGGTTATCGGCATTAACGGGTTCGTCCCAACCCAAACCTGCTTGACATAGTGCCTGCAGTAAGCATTTCCCTGACAGTAACCATGGCGAAATAAACCCTAGGGAGTCGTATATAGTGGACAGACATGATAACAGGCCTCTTCTGGTAATCGGCTTGTCTGGTAGGGAGAAACTTAACACAAAGCAATTGGTTTCTGCATCCCACTGGACACCCAGGGTACGTCCAAGCGGTAAGGGTTTAGTCCAGATTTCGCGCAAAGGCTTAGCGCGCTCTAAGGAAAGGTGGTGTTCGACACTCCACGATTGTTCGAGACCCACTTCCTCAGTCGAAAACCACTTTTCAGAAGGTCACAAACTTGCTTCATTAATCGCTCGGCGACATCAGTATCTCGCAGTGACATGAGGCAGTCGTCAATGTAGAAATTATCCTCCACTTCTCTTTTTCACGTCATCAAAAAGATGACCATGATCGCCGGCTGTTTGTTGTAGGGCGAAATTAGCGCAGAACGAGGAGGACTTCGAATGCATGCACTCTCATTTGATACTCCGTAGAACACATATCCAAATTACCATCCGTCAACCAAAGGAAGCGGAATGCTCCGCGATCCTTTTCGGGCATTTTCATTTGCAAGAACATTTCCTCAATGTCTGCTGCAACGGCAATAGGTTCGGCACGAAACCTAAGTAAAACATCTACCAGCTTAGCGGTCATATCCGGCTCCTGATAAAGTCAATCGTTCAGCGATTGACCATGTAACTAAGCCGCACAATCAAAGACAACTCGTAATTTTCCCGAATTTTTAGGGTTAATCACGGAATGATGTGGTAGATACCACCGTTCGGGGCAACTTGGTTCAATTTGGTGTTCATAAACCTATTCCACGTAACCATTGCCAATCTGACTGCTAATGACCGCGCTACACTGTAAACGCAAGGTTTCGTCCTGTAGTAATCTTTTACGCAGGCACGGCAACCTTCTCGATGCTGATGCATAATTATTGCCCCGAAGCATAGTCTCATTCCGTCATAGAGGAGGAACTTTATAGTACCCATTGACTGGCTTCACTGAATTACACACGATCGACGGGGCTGCGAGGTCTTCACGTGAAAGGGAGGGTTCGGATGTCATGGTATTACTGAACTCATTATTGTACAACCTGGTGACCATATCTGTCGGACTAATTTCATCATGACAGATGCAATTTGTCGAGACAATCTCTCGTAGATTTCTGTGGAGCGGGCCGATAAGCACCCAACCAAGTAATGATTTGACTGCGTAGAATTGTCCGCGCTTTCCAAGTTGTTGGTCCATGACCCGGTGAGCCTCGGGCACGTCAGAGCCGACAAGGATAGTCACTTCTGCATCGTGTATCTCATCGAATGGAAGATCCCTCAAGTCTGACCATCTTTGGGCTTCCTCCTTTATCGATGGCACAGGTCGTATGAATAGATCGGTGACTGAATAAGCATTTTTTATGTCAACCGTCTCTTGCCCATCCAGGAAAACACTTCTCAGGAGGACATTTTCGGAACGGGTGGTGGTTAACCCATTCACAGTTGTGACTGACAGAGTGGACTGAGCGCCTGTGACCCCGATACACTCAAGTAGTTCCTCTTTGACCAGAGTAGTGTCTGAGCCAGGGTCTAAGAATGCATAAGTTGACATTGAACCATTTATCGAGTCAAGCTTCACCGGCACTATACTTAGTTTTGTGCGCCCTTCAACGGTACTAGCCATATTACAAGTACCCTGATGTCTACTGTCCTCGTCAGCCACGAGCTCTGTGCGCGTGAGGTGCAGTAGACTATGGTGACACCCACCGTAGCCGTCCACGACACAACGCGACTTAATCCTGCACGAACGAAAGTTCTAGCTGATTAACTGTAACATCGGTTGAGCAGCGTTTCCTTGCTGTACTACTGTTGCAGTTACCTAAACTGCACTTATCTGAGGTACAAACGTAGTATAACTGATGTATTGTCCACTCTACAGTGACCTGCGGTACATTGAGGACCTTATGTGATCAACAGACTGTCCAGTCAAATTAAGGTCGAGGAAACAAAAGTCATTACTCAAACGTTGTGGGAGTGAGTGTGTGCTTGACTGAACAAGTCAATGGAGATGGTAGTATGAAGTACTAACAACTCAGAATAAACGGATAAAAAGAGACCGGTACAGAGAAGACAAAAGAATTCTGATGCAGGGGCCAGCGAATACCATTCGGTGCTTTCTCTCACGACGTCCTGCAATTCTCAAACGACGGAGGTCTCTAAAATCGACAGCAGCTGTCCTTAGCGTCAATTGATCTCTATCTCGGCTTCAAGTCATTGCCGGTTACAAGGCTCTCTTCGCCAGAGTGTCTCAGGTTCCGCAAATGAGGTTCTATAGGGTAAATTGCTAGGTAACATGCGGAGCGTATGATCGAGTCAATGAATTCGATCACGAAATTCCTCGAAAGATAGAGTCGTTCAGATCGTTCAGACTCATTTTCTAATAGCTGAATTCTCAAATTAATGAGTTTGTTATACACTGACGACCGTATGCACGCGGTGACGACTAAATGGAGGATGTCCTCAGTTCCAAACGTCAAATTTCTCAACTATATACTGTGAGTGGACGTACCGGCGTACGATGTTCTTTCGAAGAAAGGCTTACATACTTTTTTATATGTGCTGACCCATATGCCCTCTCACCTTTGAGCGGTACCCATGGACTACCGTTGATCAAAAGAACACGACAACAGTACAAACTTGGCTAATGAAGCGCAAATAGTCAAGCTACTGCTTGATCGCCGTGTGAATTAATTCCAGTGCTACTGATCTCCACGAGTAATGCTCAGCACCGTAATTGTTCGGCCGATATAAGGACTGTGTGACTTACGCAACCATTATGTGATCAGTTGACTGGATATTGAAATTTTGAAACGCGCGCACGCGAAAGACCGCTTTACCCAAGCGACTAATTGAAGCAGACGGTAGTGAACAAACAAGGCCAACCTGTTCGCATGTTCAGAATTTAACATTGTCATGTTGTGCGACAACGTATATTGCCATACAACATGTCACGAAATGCGTCTGTACCATCGATCATCCTCGCAGAAATGGTTCCTCTCCGAATAAAAGCGACAAACAGATGAGACAATACGGAAATTAGACGACCTAACGTAAACGATATGGACACAAAAATAAATGGACACAGAGCAAAAAGCAACAGGAACACGTTGGAAACCATCAAAGTTGTTGATCTCGTGGATGTAGCGAACACAAATAAGACCGCTTTCCGATGTTTTAAGATCTATGACAATAGCGTCTTCAATCCATGCGACATCACTAGAACTTTTTCTTGACGTTGAACAAACTTTCCAAACAACACGGTTTGCCTAGGAGCGTCGCGTTATAATTCAGAGCTAATTACAGACCAGACACTATACTGTTAGAATAAAAGGTTCTGGTTCCTGTCTAGTCATGGACAGCCCGACAGTAACCAACCTCTGAATGTGACGACACATAAAAGCGGACCCCGATTAACCGGAACCTGAAGAGCAACTCCACTTAATAAAAGTGCATGTACATGTTGATGATTACAAATAATCTCAAATTAAATAGATCAACTGCATAACTATCTAACAGTTGAAGCAGGAAATATTGCAAAAACAGATGAGAAAGGAAACGTGAGAGCTGCGTTTGCGGAAAAGAACCAGCCAACATGGAGCAATCATATGAATCGGTGATATGTCCTAAGGGATGAACAACATGAAAATTGGAAGATCTAGTCGTTCGGGTTGATAATATTGGTGTATAGCTGCTACCCGAATTTACCTCTATACACATCGTTTAGTGCTGAAACACCTGCAACCTTGATCCCAAAGTATGCGAGCAAACAAACACTAAGGGATAAACGATACCCCCTATACACACTTCTAGAAAAACCAAAGGAACCAGTAAAAATAACTCACGTCAATCTCCGATAGGCAATCGCCGAAGAAACAGGACCAGAATAAAATGTGCTCTTTAATTCAGGAATTCCAATCAGCGGCTGGTTTCCCAACTCATATACGTGCTGATGTCGAAGGCGTAGAATGTGCCGCAAAAGTGCAATCTCTGCCTCATCCGCACCACATTGTATACTCAACTCGGACAGCACGACCTCCAGTTCAGCAAACAGCAGGGTGTGATCACGACAAACATGCTTGTCCGCGTCAGAAGAACAGCAGCCCTGATTGGGACTGGCTGATTCGCTTCGGAAAACGATCGCACCTATAATGGTTATAAAACAAAACATCAGGGTTACAGGTAAATGAACCGTTACTTTGGAATCGTCTATCGTAACAGCATGAGAGCAACCAGAACAAAGAGGAGACAGACATTTAACTAATGGAAAGTATCAACATGTCTCCTTATTCTAAATTAGCCCATCGGATGATGTGAAAGTTCAATCGAATGCGCCGCAAGATAAGAAGTAAATAAAGCGGAAAGGAACCGTACCGGCCTAGAAGTGAAAGCACCCGAAAAACTTACCCTGTTCCAGATAGCGACGATATTCAACAACCGCATGAAATGTCAAGGGGGAGCTATGAGCACGCCCAAACCTGCCCACGCTTGGGTTCAAATCTTCCTCATAACGAACCCACCGAGCCGCCTCAAGCCAACGGAAATTTGGTGTGAACCCATCACCACGCGTAAGGGCAGATTCTGCAGTTAACTTGGACAACAGAGGGTCGACCCGGCAAATGAGCACGTCTAATTCAGTGAACGCTGGCGGTAGATAGTCCAACTGGAGAACAAGCAAGGAATGTCACGTAATATGAGTCAGCACCTGCACAGAAACAGACGTCGCCACGCACTGTTAATCAAAACGTTAAAACAACTTTTGGCAGAAAGTGGACTCCTGTGAAGATGGAATGCTTTTCAGCAAACTACCAATAATCAGAATTACCCCGCATATTACTGTAAATATACAAGCAGAGATTCGTGACAGGTGACTGCTAAACTTTCCCCAACGATGCCGAGGAAAAACCACGTTCGGGTACACGAAGGAGTGTAGAAATCCAGTGATGTTGAACTTCAGTCGCCTCATACAAACTCACGAAAGCTTAACCTGATTGTCATCTGGTGATCTAAATGATCACGCAGGGAACAACATAACAGAAGTGCTTGCATTTCTACAGTGGCTGGCCGCGGAAGGGAGGATCATCAAACTGAGCACGAAACCGCAGCCGCGGAAGTCGAGGGGAAAAACAAACTCGTATTTACCGAGCATAGCAGTGGAGCTGTTCTGGTCACCGATGGAACATGTCGGAACATTTGCGCGTGAATCGAAACTAGCGAGGGCAAAAGCGTATCAGGCCTTCTATGAGAATGTGCTGCTTCACAAAAAACCTCGTTGGGAATACAAGGAGAGTAGGGATAATACGAGAAAAGCTTAAGACAACTGTAACTTGTGGTTGGTCTAATTCTCTGGCGGATACCGATAACAAAATACTGACGTATACTAAACTATCACACCGAGCTCCCTTGGTTGAAAGCCTAACAGATACAAGATGTTTAAGCTATGAACACGAAACTGAATCAACATGTTCTTTCTCAAGTTATATAAATTGTGACAGTTAGTCAACTGTTCCACATGGTCCATAAATAGTATCATTAGTTTGTGCCTCGAGAACATGTAGTTAGACAGCTTTTAGTTTCTGAAGGTATGAGTATGTAGAAAGCTGAAAATTAACCTACCAGGGGCATGAAGTGTATTATTTACTGGACGTGACAAAAATGGTTAACTAAACAGTCAGTATGAATTTGTTCTGAAACAGATCGCTTCTTCTCCTTTAGTATACCCGTTTTGTGAACAGTGGGGCAAAACGGATGAATGTTGGAACAAATGAAAAATGACGGCTTGATAAATAACTGGCACTGACCACGTGAGTGATCGGTTCCGAGAGACAGACAGCTAACCTCCTTATTCAGGCTGAGTGAGTGAATGCACTACATGTTCGGTTGACCATGTAATGGATTTCCTTTCATAGGTTTTATAAGAGAAAGATGAAAGAATTATGCTTTTCAGAGTCGGACTTTAGTCAATCAGGACAGCGAAAACCTGTGCGTGTATGAGGCGTGTAGCGTTGTTAACAAAAGCCTCCACAGAACACAGCAGAGGCGAAGCTGAAGCTAACTAGAAGTGGTGGGTAGATCGATTCTTTAGCACATACTTAGAAAATATTCGCGCAACTAAGCAGGTGGATGGTTTGCATCCAGTAGTCAGTTTACAGTGTGGATTGTTTGAGTAGTACATTATAAGCTACCGGTTGACAACTTCACATTTAGCCAACCGCTCCTAGCGTCCACCATTATCTCGAGTAGCCATGGTACTGTTCCATTAGCAATATAACCAGCAGATCATTACATCATTCACATGAGGCATGTTGTCCAGCCAAGGTCGACTTGCAACGGTCTGCCGTCTACCTCAGACACTACTTGCCCAGGCTTCGTGGCCGCGATTGGTCAATTACTCCGAGTGTTCCAGCCCTACCCTCATCTGTCACGGCAGCCGTGAGACTTACTCAGATGGCTACTGCTCTAGCATCTGAGATAGAGCTTGTCTGACTTAGCTGGCCGTTCGGATGATGATGACGACGACCGGAGCCTATGGCAATCTTAGTGGACCGCCGATCTACACACAGACGAATGAACAGTTTGTCAGAGGTGTTGTCCATGTGTGCCCGATACTCACCGCTTACGTATTAGCCCACACCTCGTCATCCGGGCAATGGGGCAAAGGTGAGCAAGCACTGTTTACGTTCTAAATCCGGTGGATGTGTCATCTCCCTCCATAACGGCCAACCAATCCTAGTTTGTCAGCCTACCCATGTGCACATCAGCCGTGCAACCTCATTCGCTGTTGAACCTCGAATTACTCTGTTGGGATATCTTAAAGTGAAGTGATGTCGATACATTCTAATCTGAAAAAGCGTGACAACAAGGAAAGAATTCAAAATGTAGGCAGAGTGAGAATCACACGTTCTACATGCACGGTTTTATCTCGCTGTTTCAATCTCAGGATTGTTTTCGTGAATGGAGGGCACGGCTGCTCAAACGGCGCATTACTGAGTAGTATAGTGCGTACATTCTGGAACTGAGAGAGCAGGTGTAAACGCCATGAAGATGATGGACCAGATGCGACTATCAGAATAGTGTGTACCCAGTATGGGGGGAAGTGCCGCCAGGGCGAATGACACCGTAATGTTACTCAATGGGGTGAATGCAGTACAGTCATGCAAATGAGTGTACGCGTTCGTGGTCCTATGTTTTAACATAACCTGTAATAAACAAGTTTGCAGGCCAAGTGTCTTTTGCGGTCACAACATTAGTAGCAATGTTTGTGTACAGACTGAGGAACATAATGCAAAGTGGATAGACTGACGACTCTGTATTCGCGCGGGTGCGAGCAACCGGCTCAGTTATCAGTCTCTATGGCTCATTTGAAATTCATAAAGATAGCGTGCCTCTACGCTCGACAATAGACGACGAATTCACCGTATCATGCATTGGCGCAATGGCTAACCGAACTTCCCGAAGCACTCCGCAACAGACTAGCCCCACATAGCTTCAAGGATATGTTTCAGTTCATTGAATCTACAGATCGCACTGTTGATAATAAAAGGTTGTCATCATTTGACATGTCTCGTTGTTTACGAACGTGTTACTCAGAGAGAGAGCTGATTTTACGCTTGATTATATCTGTTCGAAGAATAAGGAATTTGGAATACCGGATAAGCAACTCAAATATCTGTTAAATTGCGCGCAGGACATCCAGTTTCAGTTTGACGGGAAAATATATCGTCAGAAGGATAGAGTTGCTATGGATTCGCCGGTAGGCGCATTGCTAGCTGACATTTTCGTGAGGATGACTGAACAAACCAAGCCAACAGGATCGACAGAACAGTGCATACTGTACGAGCGGTACGCAGATGATATTTTCCGTATCGGCGATGGCGACATTGATACTGACTGCCTATTAACATCAGCCAACTCAGCTTACAGGAAACTGTAACAGGATGGAAGACTGGTTTTCTTTGATGTTGCACTATTGAAACGTTAAAACGGATCGATTCAACGAGGCGTTCACAAAAAACGGACATGAACTGGTCAGTAAACTAATTTTTACAGCTTTGTTTTAATGTAGTAGAAACCAAACTTGATACGCTGTCTAGCAAACCGAATTTACAGAACTTGTACTGACGATATGCTAGACAGAGCTCAAGTATTTATGTGGAACGCTTCGTGTGAATGGACATTCGGACAAATTCCTAGTTCGAAATATGTAACGAAGGAACCGCAAAACCGTGAGTTGTCCGTCGGGCGGAAAACCATCTATAACTTGCCCTGCAAGGGCAAATTATCAAGTGTACCGCTAACCGGAAGGCTTGATACTGCCCTGAGGATAACGGTTCACGCTGTACAACTGAGACCATCGTTCACCTTTAAGTCAGTTTTACGTCTTCGCCTCAAAGACGTCGTGCCCAGAAGTGCCACCTTGTTGTGTATCCACTAATTCTCTTGTTCCTGTGGAGCGGGATGCATTGGTCGTACAACAAGGCGCTTGTCGAAGGGAATACGAGAACACTCTCCTGCTTGTTGATAAATGGATTGAGAATAACATAACGTTATGAGCAAGTTGTAGTACTTTACGTTTCAATCACCTCGGGTGGCCTTCTTCGATTTCAACATTTCTGAGGAAGGTCACTCAAGGTGGTTGAAACGTAAAGTATTACAACTTGCCCATAACGTTGTGTTATTCTCAATCTATTTATCAATAACATGTTAAGCACGACGCCCAGACTGTTTGACTTCCTTCGTACAAAATTTGGTGCGGATATCTTAGAAGTGATTAATAACCATCTTACTTAGTTGACGATCGGACAACAACGGAAGATTTTCAGCACAATTTTGGCTCATCTAGTCGGCTTGGAGTACACAGTCAATGTGGATATAGCATTTAAGCCCATCTGCTGTGTCACACGTGATCACACCAGAGATATGAAATGTATCCTGACCGCTGCGTAGGCTATCGGAATCCGACTACAAAACTCTAATCTAGGCGCTCAAACGTCTGTTGTTCAAGCACTGAAGTTACCATAGCTATTGACACGGCATCCCTATCCGTAATCCCAAAATGTTTCTAGATTCATACTGTATTAGGTTTTATACAATCCTGACTGGACAACTAATTTTATATCAATTATGTATTTTGCCTGAAGATGACACATCGAAAACGAGTTTATTCGTCACGTTTTGACTTATCAGTGATAAAAAATCTAACAAGCTGATGTAAGAAGTCGCAAGGAAATATGATCTCTTTCTTTGTTAAGGAACCTTTATCTCATTACCTTTAGCAGACTTTTCAACAAACAACACACAGATGCTCTTCACAGATCACTCAGCATGTTTTTACGACAACCGGAAGATGGTACAGTGTTCACTGTCTTATAGCTCGGCTAATCAGGTTGAACAAACAGTGACATAAAGGTCTCTGCTCACTTCCAGTTCACATAGGACGTGGGTGATTCAACAAACAATATAGAGCAGGAGTTCTTCAGTCTCGGTCATCACAACAGGTCGATTTACAATAACTGCTGTTGCATCTGAATCTCATCGAACTCACAGTATTTCTCCACTGTTTGTAGCATCGAAGGTTAAGTAACTTCAGGTTCCTTTTAACTATTGGGTCCCGCCTAAAGTTGGTGTTTTTCATTTAGGTATTGTAGCATGTAAGCCGGCTGTTTACCGCTTTGGTTGTCCATTACACAAGACACCAAGCACCGTTACAAGTTATGACTGCAGGATATCCTAACGAGTTAGTTGGCGTAGATATTGTGGGACCATTGTCTGAAACACCTCGCAACAATCGATACATCTTGGTCCTGGTAGATTACTTCACCAAATGGTGCGAAGCAATCCCGCTTGCACAAGTGGATACATCAACGGTGGCAACAACCACTGTCGACCACTGGGTGTGCCTTTGGGGAGCCCCCGGCCAGCTCCATTTAGATCAAGGTTCCTGCTTTGAAAGCTCTTTGGTTCGAGAAGTGTGTAGGCTACTAGGAATAGATAAAACGCGAACCACGGCTCATCACCCGCAAGGCAATGGGCAGGTAGAAAGGACGAACCGCTCCCTCAAAAGTCTCCTCAAGGCTTTCACGGAGAACATCGCTGAATGGGACTTAGTTATACCGAAGTGTATGTTAGCTTACCGCAGCGCTGTTCATTCATCGACTGATCAAACCCCACATTTTATGTGGACCGGGCGAGAACTGAGATTACCATCCGATGCCTTAGAATGCCTGTGCGACCTAGCCTTGCCCCCTCCCATGCAAACACGTGTGA